>MDKI01161406.1:0-26537 GCA_005239505.1 Nicotiana paniculata
TGAAAAGGCTAACACCTTGGAAAAGATCAAAATGAGTGCACCACCTGGAAACTGGGAGGGACAGTTAACTGCAAGGCCACCACTATTTAATGGCCAGTATTACTCCTGGTGGAAGAACAGGATGAAGGATCACTTGATTGGAGAAGACTATGAACTCTGGGACATAGTCATTGATGGTCCTTTAGCCACTATGAAGAAGTATACTGAAGGAGTAGATGTGCCAAAAACTAGAGCTGACTGCACTGCTGAGGACTTGAAGAAATGGGAGAAAAATGCTAAAGGCAAAAAGTGGCTAGTTTTTGGACTAGGTCCAGACGAGTATAGTAGGATTCAAAGCCGCACCATTACCAAAGAAATTTGGGATACTTTGCAAGTAGCCCACGAAGGAACACCTCAAGTGAAAAGATCATGAGGTACTCTACTATACTCTCAGTATGAAAACTTCACTATGAAAGAAGGAGAGACAATACAAGAGATGTACAAGAGGTTCACAACTCTGACAAATGAACTCAAGTCTCTTGGAAGAGTCATTCTTGAAGAGGACAGGGTGGAGAAGATCCTGACAAGGATCTTACCAATTTCCCGGGAAAGCAAAATCACTGCTATCCAGGAATCCAAAAATATGACAACCCTCATATTGGACGAGCTAATTGGAAACCTCACTGCCTACGAACAAAGAAGGCAAACAATGAAAATGGATGCTCCTAAGAAGGAAAGAAGTCTAGCACTGAGAATCACTGAAAGAGCAGATCTAGAGGAAGACGAGATGGCCATGATCACCAAGGAATTCATAAACTTTCTCATAAGGAAAAAGGGCATCTCAAGAGGTGGAAACTACAACAAAGCAAAAGCTCCAGAAAGGCCAACCAACGAGGGATTCTACAAATGTGGAAAGACTGACCACCATATCACGAACTGTCCTCAGTGGGACGTGGAATGGAAAATGGAGGGATTCGAACGAAGGAACAGGAAGAAGGAACTAGTCCAACCCAATAAAACCACAACAAAAGCTATGGTTGCTACTTGGGGGGAAAGCTCAGATGAAGAATAAGAAGATGGTGAGAATGAAGAACAGGCGCTCATGGAAATTGGCGAATCTGATAAGGAATCATATGAAGAACCAGAGGTAAGTATATCACATCTCAAAAACAAGATAAAGTTCCTATCTAAAGAAAACCTCTCTCAGTTGCTACTTGATTTCATGGATGATTCCGAAGAAACAAACAAAGAGAAAGAACAACTCTCTAAAGAATGAATAATGTTAAAAGAAAAGTGCAAGAACCTGGAAATCAGAGTAAGTGAATCTAAAAAAGAAAACATTGCCTTGAAGAACCAGGTTAATCCACTTGAAACTAAGATCCTAGAGCTAAAATCTAAAAATATAAAATTGAAGCTAGGAACTAGTAAAAAGACTGTTGATCATTCTCATATCATGTTACAGGAAAATGTGGGAAAACTAAAGGATAAGATGTACACTAAGGATGAAAAAATAAGGACACTTAAAGAAGAACTTGGTAATGTCAAACATGAATTAGATCGAACTTGTAAATGGAATAAATCCTCTGATGCCTTGACGTGGCTTCAAGAAAATCATAGTAGCAACCGGAGAGGACTTGACTTTGGGAGTCAAATGCCCAAATGGGATCCCAAAAGCAAGTATCTCACTCTTCCTGAGAATAAAATATGCACCCACTGTGGTAAGACTGGCCACTACAAAATTTATTGTACTGCAAGAGAACAGGCCAGTCGAAGAAATGAAAGTTTTGTACGAAAGAAAAACTGGTTACCAAATTGGGCCAGAAAAAGCTTGATTCATCCTTTCTCTCATAGAAAAGGACCCATGGTTTGGGTCCCTAAGACTAACCCCTGATTTCTTTTTGTAGGATCAAGTGAGAGAAAGCAGCCAAATTTGGTACTTGGATAATGGCTGCTCAAAACATATGACAGGGAACAAGGAATAGTTCCTTTCACTTGAAAACCTCAAAGGAGGAAATGTCTCCTTTGGAAATGGAAAGAAAGGTGAAATTATTGGGGTCGGTAAGGTAGGTAAGGATGACACACGTTCCATTGAGAATGTGTACTTGATAGATGGCTTGAAATATAGCCTGATTAATGTGTCACAACTGTGTGACAGAGGTAACCTGGTTGCATTCACTTCCACAAAATGTTTTGTGATTAACTTGCTTACTGACAGGATTTTTTTGCAGGGAAAAAGAGTGAATAACATTTATGTCATAACCTGTCCACATTATCAGAAAATGAAGTCACTTGCTTAAGTGTGTTGGACAGCGATCCCCTCCTTTGGCACAAAAGACTTGGCCATGCCAGTCTGAATCAGCTTAACAAATTAGTCTCCAAGAACTTAGTGGTAGGGCTTCCTAACATTAAGTTTAAGGAAGACAAAGTTTGTGAGGCATGTGCAAGGGGGAAGCAGGTAAGATCCTCGTTCAAAAGCAAGAAAATGGTCAGTACCACCAGGACGTTGGAACTGGTTCATATGGATCTATGTGGTCCTATGAGAGAGGTGGTAATAAATATGTAATGGTGCTAGTTGATTACTACTCAAGGTTCACTTGGACCTTGTTTCTAAAATCTAAAGATGAAGCATTTGATATGTTTACTTCATTTGTTAGGAAAACTCAAAAATAGTTAGGAAAGCAACTAGCATCAATAAGATCTGATCATGGTAATGAATTTGAGAATATAAAGTTTGCTGAATTCTTTGATGAACATGGCATAAATCACAACTTTTCTACCCCTAGAACCCCACAACAAAATGGGGTTGTTGAAATAAAGAACAGAACTCTTGAAGATATGGCTAGAACCATGCTTCTTTCTAGCAAATTACCTCACAGCTTCTGGGCAGAAGCGATAAACACTGCATGCTACATAATAAATAGATGCATGATCAGACCACTGGTAGAGAAAACTCCTTATGAATTACTTAAAGGGAGAAAGCCCAACATATCCCACCTTAGGGCTTTTGGACGCAAGTATATAATAAAAGAACTATGTGTGTAGAAGAGAGTGTGCATGTTGTTTTTTATGAAACTAACACTCTTTCTGAGAGACAGGAACCAGAAGATGAGGAGCTTGGACTGGTCAGAAGCATTGAACAAACTGAAGCAAATATGGAAGATGGAATAGGTGATGGACCAGGTCCAACTACCCCAAGCAACATGATAGGGGGGACTCAACCGCAAATCACTCTGGATCTTGGCCCTGATCCTGTTCCACAAAAACAAGACACCATGGGATCATCTAGCCGTGAAAAATTGGTGCTCAAACCACACAAATATCAAAGCTCTCACCCCCTTTAGAACATCATAACAGATTTGACATCCGAAATCAAAACAAGATCCTCTTTGAAAAATCTGTGTGCGTTTGATGTCTTTCTATCTTTGATCAAACCAAAGAACATTGTTGAAGCATTACAGGATGCTGACTGGGTAATGCCATGAAAGAAGAGCTAAATAAATTTGAATGAATTCAAGTATGGCACATGGTACCCAGACCACTAGGCAGATCAGTGATTGGCACAAAGTGGGTCTTCAGGAACAAACTCAATGAAGATGGAACTGTTACAAGAAACAAGGCCAGACTGGTTGTCCAAGGATACAGTCAAGAAGAGGGAATTAACTATGATGAGACCTTTGCTTCTGTGGCATGACTGGAGGCAATCAGACTTCTTAGAGCATTTGCTGCTCACATGGAATTCACTCTCCACCAGATGGATGTAAACAGTGCTTTCCTCAATGGCTACCTTAAGGAAGAAGTATTTGTCAAACAGCCTCCAGGATTTGAAAGCAAGGAGACACCTGACCATGTGTATAAACTTGACAATGCCTTGTATGGACTCAAACAAGCACCAAAAGCATGTATGAGCGGCTATCTAAATTCCTGCTAGAATTGAGTTTGAATTTGCCAAGCTTATGAGGAGTGAGTTTGAGATGAGTATGATGGGTGAGCTAAACTTCTTTTTAGGCTTGCAAGTTAAGCAAAACTCAAATGGTACAATGATTCATCAACAAAAATATGTGAAATAATTGCTCAAAAGATTTAAAATGGAAGACTCCAAAGAAATAGACACCCCCACCCCCATAGCCACAGCTACAAAATTAGATGTGGATGAACCTGGTTCATCCGTTGATCAAAAGTTATACATAGGGATGATTGGGTCTTTGTTATATCTCACTGCCAGTAGATCTAATATTGTGTTCAGTGTACGACTGTGCGCTAGATTTCAGGAAAACCCAAAGGAGTCCCATCTAACTGCAGTGAAGAGAATTCTGAGATATTTGAAAGGCACCACTGATTTATGCCTTTGGTATCCTAAAGGTAGTAATTTCAACCTTGTAGGATATGCTGATGTAGATTATGCAGGTTTCCTGGTTGACAGGAAAAGTACTTCAGGCATGGCTCACTTTTTGGGCTCTTGCCTTGGGCCACCAAGAAACGAAACTCAGTAGCCATGTCTACTGCTGAGGCTGAATATGTGGCTGCAGCCTAATGCTGTGCTCAGTTGCTATGGATCAAGCAACAACTCGTGGATTTTGGTATAGAGGTTGGATGCATTCCTATTTTCTGTGACAACTCTAGTGCAATTAGTATGACGAAGAACCCGGTTCATCATAAGAGAACCAAGCACATAGATGTCAGACACCATTTCCGAAGAGATAACTATGAAAAGGGAATGATCTCAATCGAATTTTGTGCTACTGACAAACAAATTGCAGGTATCTTTACTAAAGCACTAAGTAGGGAGCATTTTGAGAGAAACATGCTAGAATTAGGGATGATTAAGATCACTTAATTGAAAAATAAAAATGAAAAAAAACATTTGGCTAGAAACACTAAAATAGATAACTAACCAGACTAATCATTGCTCAGTATCATATCTTTAATGCCATACTCTCTTGCCATGTGTTAATATGCTTCTTTGGTTACTAATGATATTTTTCTATCTTTGTAAATTGAGGCCAACTAAAGACTCTAACACGATGAACCTGGTTCATCGTTGCAGGTTCATCTGACTGACAAGGTACGTGCTAATCACTATACACTTATTGAAATAATTATAGTCACACATGAGCAGGATTCTATCTATATTTGGTTCATTTCAAAATATCAACACTTATCCCAAAATGAACCCGTTTCAAAGAGTGCCATCGAACCTTAATTAGCCTAGATTTAGGAAGTCATAACCGTCTAATCTACTGACACTCCTGCAGTGATTAGACTCCCACTTGACCAAGAATTAAGCCCGTTGTGCATTTAATAACCACACCTTTAAAAATCCATCATTACCTCTCCTCATCAAAAGTATAACCATCAAACCAAGTGGCGCGCCCCCCTTTTTCCTCGCGGAGATCGGGTTCAGGACATTTGGGTTGAGGCAACTCTTTCCTTTTGGGAAAGGGGTTTGCATTTTTGGAGAGTCGCCACCTAACGATTTTAACGGTGTGTTAGGGAACCTAGGGGTTCATTTACAACTACGTTGCTAACCAGAGATAGGGTAAGGGCTTGAAATTATTCCAAAGGGAAGGTGTTAGGCACCCCTCAGGATCCACACGTGTGGTTCCCGGCCAAATGGTTTTTGTGAATCTGTACAGTTTAACAAATAACAAGTAAAGGCTCAAGTAAGAGGGGATTTAAAGAAAGCATGTGTTTGAAAATGATTATAGAACGACTAAATTTTGAAAAGAGTTATAATCTAATATTTAAAGCAAGGGATATCCTAGGTTTATAACAATATGGATCACATCAATGCAATACCCGATATGACACTCCTCGAAGAGGGGCTACATGTGGTATTAGCGCATCGGTCATCATATTCATATTCTACTCTTTCCCATCCCGTGAAGGTATTTAAAGCGCATGTTGGTCAGGAGCTCAATTGCGTGCTATTACACGTCCCTTCCTATCAGTCCCGGAGGAGGTTAGGACTACTATCCTAAAGGGAAGTACTAGGCAGACCCTCAGGTTTAAAAAGGTAAAATTCTAAAGCGACAAGTAAAGAACATATAGGACTGCAGTAATTGGGGAACACATAGGAGCACATAAGAGGCCCAATTTTACCTCCACAGATAATGCACATAATTAGCACGACTCAAAAAACATATAAGGGCAGTATTGTTATTTAGAATCCTAAGACACGGTGTCTAGGTGAATTCACAGAATGAATAGACATGCAGTTTTGTTTTTATTACTTGAAATCCCTAATCATTTCGCCTACCGATTAAAGAACCTGTTAGCATTAAGCAACACACACAAGAGAGAAGCAGACTTCCAATTTCAGAAATTTAATCACCTAAGGCTTTCCTAGGCGGGGAACAATGTATATTAATTACCAGACTTATTAGAGGAATTATTGCAGATTATTACCTAAACATGTTGTTCTAGGTTGTTCAGAACACAGAAGCATTACCAGTTGTTTTTAGAGAAAGCTGAGTGAGGTTGTTTATACCCTTTATATGCATCAATAATTAGACTAAGTGTAGTTGAACGATTAAGACCCTATTAGATGATATCTAATGCACAGGTAGGGCAGGATGATTTATATGCAGAATTCGTAAAGAACAGGTTATCTAAATGCAAAGCAGTCATAACAATGGGCATGATTTCAGAGGATGTAAGCGTGACATATTGTTAATGTTATCCTAGAGACAAGATTTTTAAGTGCGTAGCATGGTTATGGCATTATGAGACAAAATTGTATGAAGTACAAATTATTAATATATGTATCCTAGAATAGGTTTTCTAGGTGATATAATAGTAATGTCAAAGATGTTGGAAATAGTATGCATGAGACCTAGGGACATGGTATGATCTGCATGGTTAATGCATGATTTTGCATACGTTGGTCCTAAACATGAGCTCTATTGCGCAAAGTAGGAAATGTAAACCTAAGCATGGTTTCTACCCTTTATAGAATGCAAATTATCCCTTTCACTTTTTCACTATCCATTCCAGAGTTGTTTACACATTATTACATGCCAATGAATGAATTATAGAACTCAAAATGGAAAATAAGAAGCTATTCTACAGGGAGCCTTCAATTAGGCCCAAGTCCTCCAAACCTCATTGCCATATGGTATTTCCAACCTTTCATAATCCGGGTGTGTCAAAGTTCCCTAAGGACCTCAAGGGCTCCCGAGCAATGCTCACACCCAGACTTAGTAACCAAGAATTGAACATGTGCAGTGTTGAAATGTCAGCCTCAGTGTGTCAGAGTTCAGAGGGAGCTCAGGGGTCCCAAACTAGTGCTCACACTAAAGGGGCAGAACTTAAGGGTCTACGAACAAAGTGAAGTGCAGGAGATAGGTTTGAAAAGGTTTTGACAAGAAACAGTACTGGAGTGATTCAGTAAGTAAAGAAATTTTCTGAAAAGGTTTCGATCAGTGATAAAACAGCTTGAACATAATGTAAACATCTTTGGAAAAGCAACAAACAATTCGAACAGGTCCAACACATTCAAACATAGATTTCACTCAGGGACAGTGGGAATTGGGGACACATATAAACATATTAGGATACATATTAGGATTAGAGAAGTACTAGAGTATCACAGAATAGTATTGAGTCTGAACAGTCACAAACACAGTTGGTCACCAAGAATTCATGCCAAGATCTAAACATAATCAGATTCGAGGGAGTAGGGGATAGCATACACAGTTATTTATAGGTTCAGGGAAAAGTTCTAGACATGTAGTGCAGATTGTAGCATAAAGGAATTATATTAGGATCATGTGAAGCATACAAAGGGAAGTAACATGCTGAAAAAGGGGGAAAAGGCAAGACCACAAGTATACAGACTAGTTGCAAGTAGGACAACAAAGACATAAGTAAAAAAAGATCAGAAACAAGATGAATCGTAGTATCCAAAGAAACATATTGTTTTGGAGACTTTAAATATAAGTTGGAAATATACCAGTTGAAGACAGCAAACACAGAGTAAGAAGTAAGCAAGTAGAATAACTAGTCTTGGCTTCCAGCCAACTAGTAACAACAAGCAATCAAGAGAAAGAGCAATAGAATGTGTGTGTGAGTAAAGGAGATTAGAACAAGGTATATGTTCGTGTGTCTTAATGAGAGAAGACCGTGCATATATATAGTTTTGAAGACAAGTAGCAAATAAGGTCAGAGTCAAAATTAACCATTAATTAAGGAACTGCGTATCAATTAGTACACAATCAGTATAGGTATCCCTTAATTGAAGGAATCAAGTTCAAACGGTATTATCAGACAGCAAATAAGGAAAGGTACTATATGTAGATTAGAGGAATATTAAAAATAGTATAAAATCAGCATAAGTATCCCTTAATTGAAGGGGTTAAGTTCAAACGGTTAGTAGGCAAATAGCAAATAAGGAAAGTTCCCATATGTGACATGCATGTGACATATAAGGAAACAATTTCAACCCAGTACAAGCACACAATAGAGGCTAGGTTCACCAGATTCTAATTAAGAGAATAGGAATCAATTAACAACAAATTAATCATGTAACAAGGTAAGAAATAAACTAAGGTCGGAAATTAGTGAAAGTATCCCATAGGAAATTAGCAAGATTTTCAAATCACAAGGAATCGTGGATTCAAATAATAGAGAATAGTAGTGATTACTATAAACTTCTATGCATGAACGAATGTACATAATATACGCAAAGGAATAAGTCAGGGACCCTAGTAGTGAAAATATATGAAATTAGAGATTCGTATGAATTCATAGGGTAAACAGTAATGTAAGCGGAAAAGCAAAGAAAAATCAAATACATAGATGAACAACATAGGGTAAAACATAATAAAGTTCATGAAACGCAAACACATATGCAAGCATTATCACAGACAACGTCGGGGACTTAGGGTTTAGGTCTAAAATTTGGGATTTCAACACAACAATTCAGATAAGATAGAAAAACTAAAATAAATCGTTAAACACAGTAGAGACCCTAGGATCATACTGAGAATTCATAAAAAAAATCATTTGAAAGGGCTCATGAAACCCTAGTTTGGAAACGAAGAGCCATTTTAGAGAAAATCAGAGAATCTTTGAGGAAAACAACGAAATAGCTTGAAATACACACAGATATATCATAGATCTAAAATAATCGGAGAGTTTTAAAAGTTAGGGTTTCATAGAGAACCCAGAAAGAGAAGAAAACTTCAAAACATTATTGGTTTAAGCCCCAAAAGTCATAGATCTTACTCGAACGGCCGAAGGTGGCCTAAGAATGGTGAGCACAGGCTCAGGGAGGGTAGGAGAGTGAACCCAGGTCTCTTGAAGACCTTAGGGATAGCAACACCATTCGTAAAGGCGCCATAGGAGGCAGGAGGGTGGTGATGATTCTATGGCCTCCGGTGGAAAGGTAGCCGGAGAAGACGAAGGGCCTCATCGGAGGCGGAGAGGAGACTGGAATTCTCTAGAGAGTTAGAGAGATAGAGAGAGAGAGTAGAGAGATGAGAGACCGAGTGAAATGAGGGGTCGGGGGGTTAGTCTTAGTTAATTATGGTAACACTAATCTGGGTCGTTGATTTAATTTGATCAACGGCTCAGATTGGTCATGGGGTTAGGCCGGGTAGAGATTTAGGTTTGGGTTGGGGTTAAATGGGGCGGATTAAATCAGATGGGTTGGGATATTGGATTCAATTTAGGCTATGATGTAAAATAATAGTGGCCAATTGTTAAATACCCATTAAAATTAGATAACATAATTAATAAAATAGATAATAATTATATAAAATGAAATTAATGCTACATAAATGAAGATTAAGGTAATTAGATAATATTAAAATATAAAAATGACTAATTATCGGATCAAAATAGCATAAAATGTACAATTAGGCTATAATTACAAAATTGCTGTAATTATAGCTAAAAATGCCAAATTAGCTAATTTATGAAGTAATTAAATCCTAATAGGATTAAAATGATATATTGAGCTGGGAAATGTTTTTGAAATTATTTATAATACAATTTACGAATAATTATTGAATATAAAATACTAAATAAATTGGAAAGAAATTAATAAAAATATGAAAAAATTATGGAAAATACCAATTATTAGTGCTTTTGAAGGTATATATGCAAGTTTGAAAATAACTTGAGGAAAAATTGGGTATCAACAGCTGCCACTCTTTACCCGGGAAGGATTAAAGAGTTGTCAGGTAAAGATATGATGGCCAATTTTGATCGAGTGAAAATGGTTTGAAAAGATTTAGGCCGCTACCTGGTTTTTGAGTTGCCTACATATCCCTGGTTTTATAAGAGTCAAGTCGTCTATAGTTCAGGAGTCATCGGTGAAGTATACCGATGAAGTTTTACAAGAACGGACGCAAAGTATAGGGTTAGGCGAACGAACGGCTGACGGGGTAGTTACTGGAGAACTGGAGCGAGGCCGCTCCTTCCTGGATGACTGTTGCTAGCCGGATTACCTGCAAATGAAAAGTACAAGCATATATTGTTTGTAATTTAAACATGATGCAAATTTTCGTGGGACCTTGAATGTTGTCTTTGGACGGTGAAGGATGACGTCTCTAGACCATGATGTCCTGGGTCATGAATTGCTTGATGCAGGATTCGCAGGCTATGAAATAATGTTCTCAAGCCATGAGATGGTGCCTCCGAACCATGATGCCTTTGAATAATGATACGCAAAGTAATAAAAAAGATCCTTAGGCCATGAAATGATGTTCTCGGGCGATGAAGATGGTGCCTCCGAACGATGACGCCTTTGGATAGGTTGGCGATATTTCAGCCCATGAAGATGCAATAATATGATGCTAACAAGACAAAGCTTAGTCTTGCGAATTAAAGGGGCAGATCTTAGCCCGAAAGGAAAGCAAAGTAGATAGTGCTTGAGCTAGTGGTTACTTTTGAAAAGTAGATTGGAGACAGCGTATAGCCTCGGAAGGAAGAATGTAGCCTTATGCAAGAAGGCGAATGCAGATGGAGACATCGTTTAGTCTCGTAAGGCAGAAAGGTAGCCTTATGCAAGAATGCGAATGCAGATGGAGACAGTGTTTAGTCTCGGAAGGCAGAGAGGTAGCCTTATGCAAGAATGCAATGCAGATGGAGACAGTGTTTAGTCTCGGAAGGTAGAATAGTAGCCTTATGCAATGCAGATGGAGGTAGAGTTTAACCTTGGAAGGTAGAAAGGTAGCCTTATGCAAGAAGGCGAATGCAGATGGAGACAACATTTAGTCTCGAAAGGCAAAAAGGTAGCCCTATGCAAGAATGCGAATGCAGATGGAGACATCATTTATTCTAGGAAGGCAGAAAGGTAGCCTTATGCAAGAATGTGAATGCAGATGGAGACAGCGTTTAGTCTCAGAAGGCAGAAAGGTAGCCTTATGCAAGAATGCGAATGCAGATGGAGACAGGTTTAGTCTCGGAAGGCAGAATAGTAGCCTTATGCAGAAAAATAAATGACGGTAGGAATTCTTAACTGGTAATAAATTGTGGCACTGTGATTGTTGAGGGTATTGTGCCTGCGGGGCATTATTTGTATTGATAATAGATGACGGCAAGTATGATGGTTTCGAGAGTTGTGATTTTGAACTTGTTTGTTCTTGGTGTGGACATCGAACTTTGGCATTTGTAATTGTGATGAAAATTCTCTGCGTGTTTGTTCTTTGTGCCTGCATCCAAAGAAAAATCATGAGTTTTATAAAGGGGAAGGTTAGTTCATATCCCCGCTGGCTCTGGCTTGACTCGTTTGGCTTGATCTGCTGATACTGTCTGTATCATTGGGGTAGCGTTTGCTAAACAAACTGTTTCAAGAATAAGTATGCATGATTTTGTAAAAGTATAACATAACGTATAATCTAAAAATAGTTTTTTTTTATGAACTAACGACCGTGATACGGTTGGAGACATTGCAACCTCTCATGCTACGGAATTTTGAGGGTCCTCCTCAAAATTCTGCCCCAGTTTCCAATTACGGGGAGAAATGAAATTTTATTGAATTGTGACCGAACCCATATGGCTACCTACGTATCCCCTCTTAAACGAGGTTAGGCGTAGTTCAATTCACATCATTGAGAAAGCATAAATATTACACATAGTAGCACTTGACTGCATCTGAATTGATTGATTTTGGCCAAACTTCTCCGTCCATTTCTGCAAGTATGAGTGCTCCTCCTGTCAGCACTCTGTGAACCATGTACGAGCCCTGCCAATTGTGAGAGAATTTCCCCTTGGCTTCATCTTGATGTGGAAAGATTTTCTTTAACACCAGCTGCCCTGGTGTGAATCCTCTCGGCTTGACTTTCTTGTTGAAGGCTCTGGTCATTCTATTCTGATATAATTGACCATGACAGACTACATTCATTCTCTTTCCGTCTATGAGGGCTAGTTGCTCATAACGGCTTCTTACCCATTTATTGAGCTCAACTTCTTGTATAATCCTTAAAGATGGGATGTCAAATTCGGCAGGAATAACAGCCTCTGTACCATAAGCTAGCATATAGTGAGTTGCCCCGGTTGATTGCGGACCGTGGTGCGATACCCCAATAAGCGAATGATAACTTTTCATGCCACTGCCTGTGCCTTTCTATCATCTTCCTTAGTATCTTCTTGATGTTTTTGTTAGCAGCCTCTACGGCTCCATTCATCTGAGGTCTGTATGCTATGGAGTTATTGTGTTTGATCTTGAAAGTTTCACACATAGTTTTCATCAAATCACTGTTGAGATTGGAACCATTATCGGTGATGATTGACCCTGGAACTTCGAACCGACAAACAATGTGGTCGCGGACAAAGTCAGCCACAACTTTCTTAGCAACTGCTTTGTTGGAGGCTGCTTAGACCCATCTAGTGAAGTAATATATGGCTACCAGAATGAACCTGTGTCCGTTGGAGGCGGCAGGCTCGATTGGTCAAATAACTTCCATGCCCCAGGCGGTGAACGGCCATGGTGAACTTGTTGCATTGAGCTCACTTGGAGGTACCTTTATCATATCTCCATGTATCTGGCAGCGGTGGCATTTTTGGATATACTGGATGCAGTCCGTCTCCATAGTCATCCAAACGTAACCATCTCAGAGTATCTTCTTTGCCAGAACAAAATCGTTCATGTGTGGACCGCAGGTCCCAGCATGAATTTCTTCCAGTAATTTTGATGCTTGTTTTGAGTCGACGCACCTTAGTAACCCCAAATCGGGAGTCCTCCTATACAGGATTCCTCCGCTGTGAAAGAAGTTGTTAGACAATCTCCAAAGTGTGCGTTTCTGAGTGGAATTTGCAAGCTCTGGGTAATCTCCTTTTGCCAAATACTCCTTGATATCATGGAGCCAAGGATTTCCGTCTGCTTCTTCTTCAACATGGGCACAGTAAGCCGGCACATTATGGATCTTTATGGGAATAGGGTTAATGAAATTCTTGTCCGGATGCTGGATCATTGAGGACAAAGTAGCCAATGCATCGGCAAACTCATTCTGGATTCTGAGGACATGCCGAAATTCTATCTTCGTGAACCTCTTTCTCAATTCCTGTATGTGGTGCAGATACGGTAGTATCTTGGAATTCTTGGTTGCCCATTCTCCTGGAACCTGATGTACCAATAAGTCTGAATCACCGATCACTAACAACTCTTGGACGTTCATGTCAATGGCCATGTTGAGCCCTAAGATACAAGCCTCATACTCTGCCGTATTGTTGGTGCAGGGGAACCTGAGCTTGGTGGATACCGGATAATGTTGACCGGTCTCTGATACTAGGACTTCTCCAATTCCAACCCCCTTGAAGTTTGTTCTCCATCAAATAACATCCTCCAACCGTCATAGGATTCTGCAATGTCTTCTCCTACGAATGATACCCCTTCATCAGGAAAATACATTTTCAGGGGTTCGTATTCTTCGTCCACAGGATTCTCAGCAAGATGATCTGTCAATGCCTGTCCCTTGACTGCCTTTTGAGTCACATAGACAATGTCGAACTCACTCAGCAGGATTTTCCATTTGGCTAGCTTGCCAGTATGCATGGGCTTCTGAAAGATGTACTTTAATGGATCCATCCTTGATATGAGATATGTTGTGTAGGCACAGAAGTAGTGCCTCAGCTTCTGAGCGACCCAAGTCAAAGTGCAGCAGGCGCGTTCCAATAGAGAATACCGGGCCTCATACGGAGTGAACTTCTTGCTGAGATAGTAAATAACTTGCTCTTTTCTCCCCGTTTCATCAAGTTGCCCTAGAACGCAACTGAATGCTCCATCTAATACTGCAAGGTAGAGTAGTAGAGGTCTACCCGACTCTGGTGGTACTAGGACTGGTGGTGTTGACAAGTACTCCTTAATTCTGTCGAAAGCCTTTTGGCACTCATCGGTCCACTTGGTCGCGGCATCTTTCTTCAGCATCTTGAAGATCGGCTCACAGATAACTATGGATTGTGCTATAAACCGGCTGACGTAGTTAAGTCGTCCAAAGAAACTCATCACATCTTTCTTATTCCTGGGCGGCAGTAGCTCTTGAATGGCTTTGACTTTTGACGGATCCAATTCTATTCCCCGGCGACTCACAATAAACCCCAACAACTTCCTAGCAGGAACCCCGAGTGCACACTTTGCGGGGTTCAGCTTCAGATTGTATTTCCGCAACCTATTGAAGAACTTCCTCAAATCTTCCATATGGTCAGTGGCTTTCTTGGACTTGATAATAACGTCATCCACCTATACCTCAATCTCCTTGTGAATCATGTCGTGGAATATGGTGGTTATATCCCTCATGTAGGTGGCCCCTACATTCTTCAGGCCGAATGGCATCATATTGTAAAAGTATACTCCCCACGGCGTAATCAAAGCCGTTTTCTCATCATCTTCCTCATCCATCCAAATCTGATGATAACCAGCAAAGCAATCCAGAATGACTGTAATTCATGCTTGGCGCAATTGTCAACTAGGATGTGTATATTTGGCAAGGGGAAGTCATCACAGACTCTGACCTTCCCGTCCTTCTTCGACACAAGTACAATGTTGGCTAACCATGTCGGGTACTCAACTACCCGGAGAACTTTGGCGTTAATCTGCTTGGTAACTTCTTCTTTGATTTTCAAACTCATTTCGGGTACTTCCTGAGCTTTTGTTTTACCGGTGGACACATTGGATTGGTTGGTAGTTTGTCAGCCATAATAGACGTACTTAGACCAGTCATGTCATCATACGACCAGGAGAATATGTCCTCATACTCCTTCAAAAACTCTCTGTATTCTCTCTTTTTTGTCGATGACAAATGAATGTTGATTCGTGTTTCCTTGACGTTTTCTGAATCTCCCAGGTTGATAACCTCAGTCTCGTCCAGGTTGGGCTTAGGTCTGTTCTCAAAATTCTCGATCCCTTTAACAATCTCGTCGGGTATATCATCTTCACCTAAATCGATGTCCGTTTGCTGCGTTGTCTCATTGCATGTCACAGTCATCGGTTCATCAAGACAAGTAATAGTAATGATGTATAGATAAAGTAATGAGAGAAAACAATAGCAATAAATATCGGATTCATAAGAGAAATTAGAAAATGCTTTAATCAATTGAATAACTGTTTTGAACATCGAAGATCTTATCGCAGGAATTGAAAAATGCAGAAAGGGAAAATGATGTAGTAAATAAAACATTAAGTAATTCTTGTTTTAGCCTTGCTACACCGAGGCTCATCGGGCTTTGGTTGTCCTGATAGACCGGTTCTTGAGGTATGTCCCTCTGCTTACAGCCTGTATGGAAGGGCCTTCCTGCCCCTCTTCCTTGAGAATAACACAGCAATCCATATCATCGTCCTCCAGGAACAAACTCCTCATCGCTGCCAGTGGTTCTTCTTCGTCTGACCCATAAATAACGTCAGCCTGTCGGAATGTCTGCTCCAAGCGCGGTATCGGTTGCTCCAAAGGGTAATAGGGGACGCGCCAAGGTGGCGACCAGTCGTTGAATTCCTACCAGGTGTACTCATACCCCAGACCGAAAGTAGTACTATGTTTTTTGAGTTTTATGGGCTTCGTGATCCCCTGGAGGTTCTTACCGATCCCTTTGCCTGGCTCGTATCCTCTCCAGTTTAGGATGCTCTCAATCTTGCTATCCCACCACTTGTCCTTGTCAATAGCATTGACCCGTTCAATGTGGTGGTAAGTCCCTCCGCGTAGCTTCCTTCTTCCGTCAATCACTGGGATAGTCTGGCGACTATAAATAGGGTTGCTACCATCGCCATGAATAATCACCTCTTGGTGGTTCCATTCGAATTTTACCGCCTGATGTAGCGTTGATGCTACAGCCCCAGCAGCATGGATCCAGGGTCGTCCCAACAATAGCTTGTAGGATGCTGACACATCTATCACCTGGAAATCCACCTCGAACCATGTCGGTCCCATTTGCAGGCACAGACTGATCTCCCAAATGGTGGTCTCTGAGAACCGTCGAAGGCTTTCACATTGATTGCTCCATTACTTATCTCATGCATCCCTCTACCTAGTTTCTTAAGGGTTATCAATGGGAAAATGTTAATACTGGATCCTTCATTGATCAAGATTCTTGTGATGAAATGATCTTCGCATTGCACGGTGATGTGCAGTGCTTTGTTGTGCCCCAATCCCTCAGGTAGTAACTCGTCCTCATGAAAAGTGATCTTGTGACTTTCCAGTACCTGGCATACCATATTGGCCATTTCTCCACTAGTGATGTTGTTTGGTACGTACGCTTCACTCAACACTTTCAGAAAGCGCTTCCGTGCGTCTCAGAATTCTGTAGCAAAGAGAGAATGGATATCTGCGTTGGTGTCTTGTTCAGCTGGTCGATGACTGAATACTCCTTAGCCTGTACTTTCCTCCAAAGGTCATCTGGACCTATCTCAATAAGGGGAGGTCGGTTGACGTCCTTCTTCAATCCGTTCCCCTAATTTAATAATGTCGGAGAACTTGTGGAACTCAACCATCATCAACCGTTCATAATACTACGGTTCATAAGTCCGGACAAAGAACTTGTTCATCTGCTCTTCCTCTAAAGCAGGTCTGACTTTAGTAGCTTCGGACCTCCAGCGAGTAGCATACTCGTGCTTCCGTGGGCTTCTTCTTTAAATTCTGAATATATAACACATCTGGTGCATTTTCTGTGTTGAACCTAAACCTGTCCATAAAGTCAGTTGCCATACCTACCTAGTTTGACCATTTCTTGGGGTCTTGGCTGATGTACCAAGACAACGCATCTCCCTTCAAACTCCTCATGAACAGCTTTATGCGGATTCTTTCATCCTTCCCTACGCCAACCAACTTGTCACAATAGGTCCTTATATGGACTCTCGGATCACCAGTACCGTCAAACATTTTGAACTTTGGAGGTTCGTACCCCTCGGGTAGTTCGACATCAGGTTGTATACAGAGGCCTTCATAATTCAACCCTTCAGTTCCCTTGGTTCCTTTAACACCCTGAACTGGGCTGGTCAGCTTCCGAAGTTCCTCGGCCAAGTTCTTGATAAACAGGTCCTTTTCATCAGACTCAGATGTGTGTGGGATAGGTGGAGTGGAGTGGGTCATGGTTTCCACATAGATGGGATTTTCATAGGCGTGGAAATGGTCTTTTGCGGGGATCTGAGGTTCTGGGATGAGTAATGGAGTGTTGTTTGAGGTGTGGCAAGCATTGCACTGTTCCAGGAGAGTTTAGTTCTTTTGTGGAGTGGCATGATGGTGAGGTGCAGGATGATTCTATTGTCTTGGGATATTTTGTGGAGATGTGGGGTTTTGAGCATTTGGAAAGTTGACGTCAGGGACGTTAAGGGAAAAATTATAGGTTGGCCAGATTTCGGACCTGATCAAGTTCTTCTTGAAATTTCTGCAGTTTCTGTTCCAGTGGTGACATGTTCTCATTCATGACCTAAATACCTCAGCCATCAGTGGCCTCTACCCATTCAATCATATTCTCCATCCTCGTGCCGCTGGATTCTTCCATTTTACTCCTGCCTTTGTTTTTGCCTTTAGGAGGACTAGGAGGAGGAGTAGGTGGGGGGCCCTTGGATCTTGTGCGATAGGTTGATGATGCAAGAGTGAACGAACTAACCTTTGGTGAGGGAAATAATAAAGAAAGAGAAATAAAAAACAAAAAAGGTAGCCAAGTCAGTGAGGATTATGAAAAATATTGCAGTATTTGAACACATAATGCGGGAATGTAAAGCGTGTCCTAATTTGGGGACCTCTTTGTGCCCTAGGTAGGCCTAGCGACAAGTTGACTTGGAGAACTTAAGATGCTAAATGCCTCATTTTATTTATAAGAAAAATAGACGAATCCCAAAACGACATTAAATAAATGAAAAATAAAAGTCACTAATGACCATTGGCCTTATTACATCGACAAAGAAAATAAAGACATTCCTATCTATTTGGTCCCAGAAAGACATTCCCCAGATTCGACATTCCTGCTTCCCTCGAGCAGCTTTCCCAGCTCGTGAAGTCCCAGCAATAGGTAGGTTCTGGCTAGATATCCTCCTTCAGCTCCCTCAGCCCTTTGACAATTTTTGACCCTTTTGCTAAATTTCTCCCCCAGTTTGATTATACCTCGTTCTAAGCACCCCAACCTCTTGTTGGTGCTGATAACCATGTCCTTCCACTCCTTGATCATCTTCTTGTTAGATTCATGTATCCTCACATTCGCGGATCCTTTTGCGCAGTTGGTTGAACTTGACTTGTGATTCATCCCTTTCATCTATAACCCTGTGGCCTCGGACATACCCTGGCTTGCTCTGACCACCCAGATCCTCTTCTAACCAGCCAAGATAAAAAGGAGTACAACCGGCATGATACCTGTCTGGCTCGATGGTGTCTTTCTCAAATATAGTCTTGTAGTGCCATAGGTGCTGAGCTTGGCACTTGTGAGGACTGTCACCATTTTGAAAGTCTGCTCGAAGATGGCTCATTTTCTCGACCCTAGGTATGACTTGCTTCCTACCTGCTTGCCTCATAACTCGAAGAGGGACGTAAGGGTATGTCCCCCTTAAACCAATTAGTATAAAAAACTGATGTATATCGGGATCGAATGATGAACTCATCTGTCGGAAACCACTTAAACATCCATTGGACCTGTTCTTCAGTCAAGTTACCAAAGAGCTCAACCCATCCCTCGGCATTCTCAGGCTGAGGGAACATGTCGGGGATATAATTCATTCGCTTCAGGTGATGGAAAGTGATGTGGTCATCCCAAATTCTGCGATGAATGTCTTGTCGGTATTCGCCTCTTTGGAGATGTTCCATGAGCCAGAGTTGAAGTAGTAAATTGCAACCTTCGAAATTCCTTGCTCCTTGCTGACACATTTCCAAGGCCCGATATATGTCTGCAATGATCATGGGCACAATGCTGAAGTTTGGCCCATCTACCCCTTCCATTAGGGTCTTAGTCACCATGGCCAGTCTGGTATGGAATCTCTCTTTCTTCATTGGAAACACGATCAAACCCAAAAATCAAGCCATGAAGACGAACACTCGGCGATGGATGTGTCCCAGGGAGGTGATAGAAAACTCGTCATGGTAGGTACGGTATGATTTTCTGTGGCCGTACCTTTTGTAAAAATAATCAAAAGGAATGTACAAATCCTTCAAACATGCCAGTTTCTCATTCTTCTTTAGACCCATCATCTTAAGGAAACCTTTGCCTGTGCGGTTCCCAGGCATCAGCAACCCCGGAGTTTCCCACACTAGATTAGCCAGTCCTCATATCTTTTCTATCAAAGGTGTCATTTCAATGTTCCCAAAGCGAAACACGGACCTCTCGCAATCCCGAAAAAAAGTAGCAGCCTCTATTATCATTTTGTTAGGCTGGATTTCTAGGAGAGATGGTAGGTTTCCCAGGTGTTTTTTGACAAGAGCTTTGTTGCTAGAGTGTAGGTCCTCCCACCAACTCAGCAGTCTTGGGTGGATGTTGGAGACCATGCCGAATTTGGGGACTTCGTGCCTCATGTTTCTGCAAAGCAAATAAGGTTAGGCCCTTACCCCCACCAGACTCGACTATTTAACGTCAATAATTAGCAGGAAGCATTTAGTTCTCCAAATAAATGCACAGAACATGATGATGTCTGTTTGGGTTCAGAGAAACCCGGTGGACTTTTGGATAAGGCTATCTTAAAAGTTATCGTGTGGACGACACTTTAGATTGACTAGGTTTGAACATAATGCATGCAACAATACAACAGACTAAGGGTTTCTATAGGGTTTTAGACTGGTACCCTTAAGCGGACAACTCAAGGGGGAAAGTCACAGAACCGTCGACTGCACCGCTGATCGACTAGTTTTACCGCAAATAAGCCTTTTCGAATTTAGGGGTAATAACATCGGAAGAGCGCAACCACTCATCAAGCGTTGCTATATTATTTGTTTGGAATAAGTGGAGTATGAATGTTGAGCATTATTATGCAATAATAAGCATTAAAACAAGTTGTCATGTATTTGCACGTTAAGGAAAGCGGTAAATACAAATTATGGTTTAAAGCAGTTACAAAGGAAAACAAAGAGACATGTCAGTTTCGTTTTGTGGAATAAATACTTGAAAGAAATAAACAATTAATTGCACGTAGAACGGAAGAGTAAAGGGTGCAAGTATTAAACAAAATAAAGGTACAAATTCACAAAATAATTTGAAATGGTAAAATCCTATAATCTCCAGTAGAGTCGCCATGATGTCGCGCGCCTCTTTTTCCTCGCGGAGATCGGGTTCAGGACATTTGGGTTGAGGCAACTCTTTCCTTTTAGGAAAGGGGTTTAAATTTTTGGAGAGTCGTCACCTAACGATTTTAATGGTGTGTTTGGACACCTTGGGGTTCATTTACAACTAGTTGCTAACCAGAGATAGGGTAGGGACTTGAAATTATCCTAATGGGAAGGTGTTAGGCACCCCTCAGGATCCACAAGTGTGGTTCCCAGCCAAATGGTTATTGTGAATTTGTACAGTTTAACAAATAACAAGTAAAGGCTCAAGTAAGAGCGGATCTAAAGCATGCATGTGTTTGAAAATGATTATAGAATGACTAAATTTTGAAAAGAGTTATAATCTAATATTTAAAGCAAGGGATATCCTAGGTTTATAACAATATGGATCACATCAATGCAATACCCGGTATGACACTCCTCGAAGAGGGGCTACATGTGGTATTAGCGCATCGGTCATCATATTCATATTCTACCCTTTCCCACCCGTGAAGGTATTTAAAGCGCGTGTTGGTCAAGAGCTCTATTGTGTGCTATTACCCGTCCCTTCCTATCAGTCCTGGATGAGGTTAGGACTACTATCCTAAAGTGAAGTACTAGGCAGACCCTCGGGTTTAAAAAGGTAAAATTCTAAAGCGACAAGTAAAGAACATATAGGACTGCAGTAATTGGGGAACACATAGGAGCACATAAGAGGCCCAATTTTACCTCCACAGACAATGCACATAATTAGCACGACTCAAACACATATAAAGGCCATATTGTTAATTAGAATCCTAAGATACGGTGTCTAGGTGAATTCATAGAATGAACAGACATGCAGCTTTGTTTTTATTACTTGAAATCCCTAATCAGTTCGCCTACCGATTAAAGAACCTGTTAGCATTAAGAAACACACACAAGAGAGAGGCAGACTTCCAGTTTCAGAAATTTAATCACCTAAGGCTTGCCTAGGCGGGGAACAATGTATATTAATTACCAGACTTATTAGAGGAATTATTGCAGATTGTTACCTAAACATGTTGTTCTAGGTTGTTCAGAACACAGAAGCATTACCAGTTGTTTTTAGAAAAAACTGAGTGAGGTTGTTTATACCTTTTATATGCATCAGTAATTAGAGTAAGTGTAGTTGAGCAATTAAGACACTATAACATGATATCTAATGCACAGGTAAGGCAGGATGATTTATATGCAGAATTCCTAAAGAACAGGTTATCTAAATGCACAGCATACACAGTGGTACTAGAGTGTCACATACCAGTATTAGGATACATATTAGCATTAGAGAAGTACTAGAGTGTCACAGACCAGTATTGAGTCTGAACAGTCACAAACACAGTTGGTCACCAAGAATTCATGCCAAGATCTAAACATAATCAGATTCGAGGGAGTAGGGGATAGCATACATAGTTATTTATAGGCTGAGGGAAAAGTTCTAGACATGTAGTGAAGATTGTAGCATAAAGGACTTATACCAGGATCATGTGAAGCATACAATGGGAAGTAACATGCTGAAAAGGGGGAAAAAGGTAAGACCACAAGTATACAGATTAGTTGCAAGTAGGAGAACAAAGACATAAGTAAAAGAAGATCAGAAACAAGATGAATCCTAGTACCCAAAGAAACATATTGTTTTGGAGACTTTAAATATAAGTTGGAAATATACCAGTTGAAGACAACAAACACAGAGTAAGAAGTAAGCAAGTAGAATAACTAGTCTTGGCTTCCAGCTGACTATTAACAGCAAGCAATCAAGAGAAAGAGCAATAGAATGTGTGTGTGTGAGTAAAGGAGAGTAGAACAAGGTATATGTTCGTGTTTCTTAACGAGAGAAGACCATGCATATATATAGTTTTGAAGACAAGTAGAAAATAAGGTAAGAGTCAAAATTAACCATTAATTAAGGCACTGCGTATCAATTAGTACATAATCAGTATAGGTGTCCCTTAATTGAAGGAATCAAGTTCAAACGGTATTATCAGAGAGCAAATAAGGAAAGGTACCATATGTAGATTAGAGGAATATTAAAAATAGTGTAAAATCAACATAAGTATCCCTTAATTGAAGGGGTTAAGTTCAAACGGTTGGTAGGCAAATAAAAAATAAGGAAAGTTCCCATATGTGACATGCATGTGACATATAAGGAAACAATTTCAACCTAGTACAAGCACACAATAGAGGCTAGGTTCACCAGATTCTAATTAAGAGAATAGGAATCAATTAACAACAAATTAATCATGTAATAAGGTAAGAAATAAACTAAGGTCAGAAAGTATTGAAAGTATCCCTCAGGAAATCAGCAAGGTTTTCAAATCACAAGGAATTAGGGATTCAAATAATAGAGAATAATACTGATTACTATAAACTTCTATGCATGAACTGTAATGACCCGGTCGGTCGTTACGTAGAACTTGAATTATAATTACTGTTATTTCCCTGTCATAGGCTGGTTGTACTGTTATTGATGTGTTAGAGTTGGTAGGCTTGGAATCAGAATGGTTGCAGTGATGATTTAGTCACTTAGTCCTTAAAAATAGCCTTAAAATGGGAAAAAAGTCAACTGAGGATTGACTTATTGGTAAATAACCTCGGAATGCAGATTTTATGGCTCAGATACCTTCGTTGGGTGATTTGGGACTTAGGAGTGTGTTCGAAATATTTTTGTGATGTCCGGTGTAGAATTAGGCTTGAATTGGCGAGAGTTAGTTTTTGGCGATTTCTAGTCGGCAGTGGAAAATAGGCTATTGGGGTCGGAATGGAATTTCGGAAGTTGGAACAGGTTCGTAATGTCATTTTGGATATGTGTGCAAAATTTCATGCCAATTGGATGCGTTTTGGATAGTTTCGGCATCGTTGGTGGAATTTAGAAATGTCAAAGTTCATAGGCTTGAATTCGATGAGTTTTGGGGTTTTGATGTTTCGAAGGCTTGACTAAGTTTGAATGATCATTTATGATGGGTTGGTATATTTGGTTGGGGCCCCGAGGGGCTCGGATTGATTTCGGATGCTGAACGGGGATTTTGGACTTGGTAAAATGCAGCTTCAGCTGCTGGTGCTGGTGTAACCACACCTACGAAAGTTGGACCGCAGGTGCGGGCCTGCAGGAGCGAGCAGAGCCCCGCAAATGCGTATTTGGTTGGTTCAGTGGAAGATCGCAGGTGCGGGAGGAGTATCGCACCTGCGAAGTCGCAGGTGCGGAGAAAGGGGCGCAGGTGCGGAGGGCGAGATTTTGTGGGTTCTTCGCAGGTGCGGGTCCGCAGGTGCGCTTATGTGGCTGCAGGTGCGGAACCACTATTCAGAGAGTAAACAAACATGCCTTCGCGAATTTGAGCCATCTTTCTCAATATTTCATCTGGGTTTGAAGCTTTTGAAGGGTTTTTGAAGAGGGAATTCGATAGTTCTTCATTGAGGTAAGGTTTTTGGACTCTAAACTCGTTTATATGTGATTAAAGGTCGGATTAATGGTGAAAAATTTGGGAAACATCAGTGCAAAATGGGTAACTAGGGCTTGGGATTAACAGGCTTTAGAATGGGAATTTGAGGGGTCATTTGGACTTCGATTTCAGTGTTCTTGGTATGTATAGACTCATGGGAGGATGAGGATTCTTGTGGTGAAAATTTTATCAAATTCCTAGACGTGGGCCTGGGGGTCGGGTGTGGCCAATTTCGGGATTTTGAGTAATTTTGATAAATTTCGGCTGTGTTTCGTTCCTTGGCATATTATAATGCTACAAATCTTATTTTTGGTAGATTTGGAGCACTCTGAGGCCGAACCTAGAGGCAAAGGCACTGTGGACTAGTATTTTTATCCGGTTTTGAGGTAAGTAATGTTTCCAAACTTGGTTCTTTCGAAACCCCGAACTATATGATATATGACTATGATGAAGGTGACGCACATGCCAAGTGACGGGCGTGCGGGCGTGCACCGAGTGATTCATGGCCTGGCTCATCCCATGGAACCGTCTAGTAGCTATTACGGATTGATGTACGCACTTCTATTATGTGGTAAACGTGAACATGCTAGAAATCATGTTAAGTATAAATGCAAAGGCTTCATGCCGAAAATGCTGAGACCCGAGTGGTCGTCTATTACTGTCTCCTCTTGTGATATTTGATTTCATATACTCAGTCCTGTTATAGCATAAAATTTCATGCCTCAGTCTCACAAATGTTTAATTATATGCATATTTATCATTGCTTGGGCTGATTTATACATCTGTGAGCCATATGAGTGAGAATGGAAAGTAATGACTCAGTGAGGCCGAAGGCCTGTTATTGAGACAGTTATGAGATAGGACTGCATACCGCAGCGATACTGTAATCATGCCTTCGTTGTCTTGATATAGCGCTTGAGCTTATAGGAGCCCCTCCAGAGTCTTTACACCCCCAGTGAGCGAATTGATATTGAGGGATGCATCTTCCCTGGACATGGACCTTGTCCAAAGTTGATATATCTGAGGGATGGACCGTCCCTGGACATGGATCTTGTCCAAGTGTTATATTCCGGAGATGGATCTTCTTCGTGGGGCTGGATTGGCCTTTTTCCTCAGTACTGAGTGACTACGGTCACCGGTGTTATGCATATTCTGGGATGGATCTTCCCTGGGCCTGAGAGCCATATATAGTACTGAGTGGACTTCTGTGGGAGAGTTGTGAGCACTATGTGCATTTCCACATTGTTGATATGTTAGCATGTAGAGCATATTGAGATATACCTAGCATATTCTGTTGTTATTTTCTGATAAACTGTTAACATGTCTAAATTTTGTAAGCTAATGATTACAATTATTGAGGTTTAGTCTGTCACTACCTCTCAGCCCATAGTTTGGGTTCGTTACTTCTGAGTTGGTGTACTCACGTTGCCCCCTTGTACCTTGTGTGCAGATCAAGGTTCATCGGGACCCGGTAGCGGTTGCGGATTTGCTGTTAGAGTTTCTTTTGGAGTCTTCGAGGTAGAAGCTGGCGATCGCAGCCTCGTCTTTCCCTCTTTATCTTCATGTTGCACTTTTTTTTTACAGACTATGTTGTCTATTCCCGTATTTTGACATTCTTGTGATGTAGTAGCTCGTGACTGAGTGACACTAGATCCGGGGTTGTAGAACTTAAATTTTGGTTTTAGATATTGTTTCAAACTTCAGATTTATTATTATTATTATTATCCGCAGACTTGTTAGAAATGATATTTTACTGGTAATTGCATTTAGCTTAGATAAAATGGGTGGCTTTCCCGGTTCTACGACAGTCGCCATCACGACTCCGGAATTGGGTCGTGACATGAATGAATGGGCATAATATACGCAAAGGAATAAGTCAGGGACCCTATTAGTGAAAACATATGAAATTAGGGATTCTTATGAATTCATAGGGTAAACAATAATGTAAGCGGAAAAGCAAAGAAAACTCTAAGGCATAGATGAACAACATAGGGTAAAACATCATAAAGTTCATGAAACGCAAACACATATGCAAACATTATCACAGACAAAGTCGGGGACTTAGGGTTTAGGTCTAAAATTAGGGACTTCAACACAATAATTCAGATAATATAGAAAAACTTAAATAAATCGTTAAACACGGTAGAGATCCTAGGATCATACTGAGAATTCATAAAAAAGATCGTTTGAAAGGGGTCATGAAACCCTAGTTTGGAAATAAAGAGCTATTTTAGAGAAAATCAGAGAATCTTTGAGGAAAACAACAAAATAGCTTGAAATATACACAGATCTATCATGGATCTAAAAGAATCGGAGAGTTGTAAAAGTTAGGGTTTCATAGAGAACCCAGAAAGAGAAGAAAACATCAAAACATTACTGGTTTAAGCCCGTAAAGTCATAGATCTTACTCGAACGACCGGAGTTGTCCTGAGAATGGTGAGCACAGGCG
>ML315340.1:0-139287 GCA_005239505.1 Nicotiana paniculata
CTCTTCGAGGTTAGGCGGGATAATCACTGGGTACATATTTGTTTATGTACTCATGCTGCACTTTTGTACTTAAATGTATAGGTTCGGAGGCTAGTGCATCTGGTTATCAGACCGGAGCTCGATTCTGATCTTAGTTGGACCCGACTTCATGGTGAGATGCTTCTCCTGACGATCCTCGACAGCACCATGGAGTTTTCTTTTGCTTATTTCCCGTCTAGTTCTTTCAGACAGTGGGATTGTATATTATGTTTTTTATATTCTATTAGTATGCCCGTAGGACTTGTGACAGTAGTTCCTAGCACACACGTAGTTGTTATTTTTGTTTGCGCATCTGTATATATATATATATATATATATATATATATATATATATATATATATATATATATATATATATATATATATATATATATATATATATNCTGCTTTTGGTAAACAAAAATGGCTTGCTATCTTTTTCAATTAATGTTTTTGAACTTTAAAACTTGGCACATATTGGGATGTTTAACCGAGCATGGGAGGAATAATTAGTAACTTAAGTGTTGGCTTGCCTAACCCCGATGTTGGGCGCCATCACGACCTGAGTTAGTATTTTGGGTCGTGACAACATGGTATCAGAGCACTAGGTTCACGTAGGTCTCACAAGTCACAGGCAAACCTAGTAGAGTCTTGCGAATCGGTATGAAGACGTCTGTATTTATCTTCGGGAGGCTATAGGGTGTTAGGAAAACGTCTCCTTATTGTATTCTATCATGTAGTCAATGGTTTACTAAATTTCATTCTTCTATTCTCTCACATATGGTGAGGACGCGTGCATCCGATGTTCTTGACCTGGGATGGGCTGCTATCCCTGTTGTTTGAGGTCGTGGCAGAGGCCAGGGGAGGGCACTAGCCCGAGGTAGGGGACGAGGGCGTCCCCGAGCTATTCTAGTCATACCACCACCAGAGGACCCTACTATAGAGGAGCAGAGTGAGGTGCCCCCAGCAGGTCCTGCTCCAGTGGACTTTATGACGGCGCCAGGATTTCAGGAGATCATGGGCCGTATGATGCGGTTCATGGACACCATGTCCCAGGACGGTTTATTTCCGGCAGATCCTGCCACATCTCAAGTGGGAGGGGGGCCTAGACTCCTACCGCCCAGGCTGTAGGTCAGGCAGCAGCATTACATCATACCCCGGGTACATTGCCCGTGGGTGGGGCCCAGCCTGTACTAGCATCAGTGCCCCGGTTAGGAGCAGAGGTCAGTTCAGTAGAGGTCAGCCCAGCAGGCCTCCATATTCAGCACCCCCACCACCTCCCCGAGGTTTTCCAGCGAGGGCTCATTTCAGCGCCATGCCAGAGTGTTCCTACCGCCCTCCAGCCATTCAGAGTTCACCCAGTAGTTATCCCAGTTATCCAAGAATCCCTAGTCCCTACTTCAGTGCTATGCCAGAGAGTACACATTGCTCTCCGGCCATTCAGGGTTCCTCTTCGGGGCGGCGGGATATGATACTCGGAGGTTGTTATGAGTGTGGGCATCCAGGTCATATGAAGAGGCATTGTCCCAGGTTTCGGGGCAAAGCGGTACAGCAGAATTTTCAGCCTATGGGTCCAGCACCAGCCGTCAGGCCACCTAGAGGTGGGGGACAGGTCGGCAGGGGTCGTCCTAGAGGTAGAGGCCAGTCAGGGGGAGGTCAGCCAACTCCTGTTCATTCTGGCGGAGCTCAGTCTTCCGGTGCTCCAGTTAGATTCTATGCTATCCCGGCCAGATCATATGCAGTGGCCTCAGACACCGTGATCACATGTATTATTACAGTATGAGGTAGAGAGGCATTGGTGTTATTTGATCCAGGATCCACTTATTCCTATGTTTCGATCTTATTTTCTCATTTTCTGGATGTCCCTCGTGAGTCCTTGGGTTCTCCTATTTATCTGTCCCTTCCCGTGGGCGATTCTGTGGTTGTAGACCGGATTTGTCGGTCCTGCGTGATTTTATTTTGTGGGTTCGAGACTCGAGCGAATATCTTATTGCTCGACATGGTTGATTTCGAGAATATTTTTGGCATGGATTGGCTATCTCCTTATCATGTCGTGCTAGATTCCCATGCCAAGACAGTTACTTTATCCATGCCCGAGTCGCCTAGGCTGGATTGGAGAGGTTCCTCAGTTAGTACAGCCAACCAGGTTATTTCATTCTTGAAGGCTCGTCATATGGTCGAGAAGGGTTGTCTGGCCTATTTTTCTTATCTGCGTGACACCACCGCCGAGTCTCTGACGATTAATTTAGTGCCAGTTGTTCGAGAGTTAACTGATGTATTTCCTTCGGACCTTCCGGGCATGCCTCCGGATAGTGATATTGATTTCTGCATTGATTTAGCTCCAGGCACCTAGCCTATATCTATTCCTCCGTACCATATGGCTCCGAAAGAGTTGAAGGAGTTGAAGGAGCAGCTTGAGGAGTTGTTATCTAAGGGGTTCATCAGATCGAGTGTATCGTCGTGGGTTGCTCCAGTTATATTCGTGAAGAAAAAGGATGGGTCCATGCGAATGTGTATTGATTACCGCCAGTTGAAAAAGGTTACCATTAAGAACAAGTATCCTTTACCGCACATCGATGATTTGTTTGACCAGTTGCAGGGTGCTCGTGTGTTTTCTAAGATTGATTTGAGATCGGGGTATCATCAGTTGAGGATTCGGGCTTCAGATGTTTGGAAGACTGCTTTTTGTACGAGATATGGCCATTATGAGTTCCTTGTGATGTCCTTTGGCTTGACTAATTCCCCAACCGCATTCATGGACTTGATGAATAGGGTGTTCAGGCCGTATATTGATTCCTTTGTCATTGTCTTCATTGATGACATTTTGATTTACTTACGTAGCCTGGGGGAGCACGAGCAGCATTTGCGAGTTGTGGTCCAGACTTTGCAAGAACAGAAGCTATATGCTAAGTTCCCCAAGTATGAGTTCTGGTTGGATTCTGTGGCATTCTTGGGGCATGTGGTATTCAGAGAGGGTATCAAGGTTGATCCTCAGAAGATCGAGGCAGTTTATAGTTAGTCGCGTCCTACTTCAGCTACAGATATCAGGAGCTTTTTGGGCTTAGCAGGCTATTATCGCCGATTTGTGGAGGGGTTCTCTTCTATTGCAGCTCCATTGACTATATTGACTCAGAAAAATGCCCCGTTCCGATGGTCTGACGAGTGTGAGGCGAGCTTTTAGAAGCTCAATACATCAATGACCTCAACACCAGTTCTAGTATTGCCTTCCGGTTCTGGGATGTATAAAGTATACTGCGACATTTTGCGCGTTGGCTTGGGGTGTGTATTGATATAGGATGGGAGAGTTATTGCTTATGCTTCGCGCCAGCTGAAGGTTCATGAGAAGAATTACCTTGTGCACGATTTGGAGTTGGCGGCGATTGTTCATGCTCTTATGATTTGGAGGCACAACTTGTATGGAGTGTCATGTGAGGTTTATACAGACCACCGTAGCTTGCAGCACTTGTTCAAGCAGAAGGATCTTAATTTGAGGCTGTGCAGATGGCTTGAGTTGTTGAAGATTTATGATATCGCCATTCTTTATCACCCAGGCAAGGCAAATGTGGTAGCAGATGCTTTGAGCAGGAAGGCGGAGAGTATGGGTATCTTGGCTTATATTGCAGCAAAGAAGATATATCTGGCCTTGGACATTCAGTCCTTGGCAAATCGCCTGGTGAGATTAGACATTTCAGAGCTCCGTCGAGTTCTTGCACATGTGGTTGCTCAGTCTTCGTTATTGGGGGAGATTAAGGCTCGGCAGTATGATGATCCGTATTTGGCTGAGCTACGAGAGGCAGTGGTTTAGGGCAGGGCCAAGGAGGTTATTATTGGAGAGGATGGTGTTCTGATACTTCAGGTCCGCTTATGTGTTCCTAAGATTCATGGCCTGAGGGAGAGGATTCTAGAGGAGGCACACAATTCTCAGTATTCTATTCATCCTGCTGCTACGAAGATGTATCGTGATTTGAAGCAGCATTACTGGTGGAGGCGAATGAAGAAGGACATTGTAGAGTATGTGGCTAGGTGTCTTAATTGACAACAAGTTAAGTATGAGCACCAAAGGCCAAGAAGCCTACTTCAGCAGATGCCCATTCCTGAGTGGAAATGGGAGCGCATCACTATGGACTTCGTGGTTGGGTTGCCTCGGACCTTGCGGAAGGTTGACGCGGTTTGGGTCATTGTGGATAGATTGACCAAATCGGTGCATTTCATTCCAGTAGCTACTACTTATACTTCTCAGGTTGGCCTAGATCTAAATTCGGGAGATAGTCCGATTAAATGGTGTGCCAGTGTCCATTATATCAGATCGAGGTCCTCAGTTCACCTCGCACTTCTGGAGAGCATTGCATAGTGAGATGGGTACCCAGATAGACCTCAACACAACATTTCACCCTCAGACTAATGGCCAGTCGGAGCGTACGGTTCAGATATTTGAGGACATGCTCAGGGCATGTGTGATTAACTTTGGAGGTCAGTGGGACCAATTCTTGCCTTTGGCCGAGTTTGCTTACAATAATAACTATCAGTACATCATTGATATGGCACCATTTGAGGCTTTGTATGGTCAGCGATGTCGTTCTCTTATCGGATGGTTTGAGCGTGGCGAGGCTAAGTTATATGGCACTGACCTGGCGAGGGATTTTTTGGAGAAAGTGAAGTTGATTCAGGAGAAGCTCCGCACAGCACAGTCCAGACAGAAGAGTTACGCGGATTAGAGGGCGCGTGATGTATCATTTATGGAGGGAGATAGGGTCATGTTGGAAGTCTCGCCTATGAAGGGTATTATGAGGTTTGGGAAGAAGGGCAAGCTAAGCCCGAGGTTTATAGGTCCCTTCGAGGTGTTGAGGCGAGTTGGGGAGGTTGCTTATGAGCTGGCCTTACCTCCTAGTTTATCAGGAGTTCATCCAGTTTTTCACGTATCCATACTCCGGAGGTACCATGCCGACATCTCTCACGTGGTTGATTTCAGCACTATTCAATTGGATGAGAGGTTGGGCTACGAGGAGGAGCCAGTTGCTATTATTCATAGACATGACCGCTAGTTGAGGTATAAGAGAGTCTCTTCCATAAAGGTCCAGTGGAAGGGCCAACCAGTTGAGGAGGCGACCTGGGAGTCCGAGGAGGACATGCTGAGTAGATATCCACACTTATTCAGCACTTCAGGTATAATGCTAGACCCGTTCGGGGGCGAACATTTGTTTAAGAGGTGGAGAATGTTACGAGTCGACCGATAGTTTTGCATTATCGAACCCCGTTCCCCTAAATAAAACTTCCCATAGAGGCTTATTGTGATTTATGACTTGCGGGGGCGGGTGGTCCGAGATTCGGAAGTGTTTAGAGTGCTATAGGAACACTTGGTTCCTTAAGGTTGTCCCTTAAAGCCAAGTTTGACTTCGATCAACATTTTGGGTAAACGACCTCAGAATCGAATTTCGTCAGTTCCGGTAGCTTCGTATGATGATTTCGGACCTGGGCGTATGTTCGGAATGGGTTTTTAATGAACTGGGAGCGTTTCTACGTCCAAAATTTAAATAAGAAGTTCCTCAAGTTCATATTGTGGTTTGGGACATGTTTTTGTGTTATCAAAGTCTGAACGGAATTCTGAGACCGGGAATAGTTCCGTTAATTCATTTATGACCTCCCTGCAAAATTTGGTGTCATTCCGAGTAGTATAGGTCGGTTCGGCGCGTTGTTAGCGAAGTCAAGAAAACTTAAAGTCCCTAAGTTTGGTTCTAGGGGTTTTGAGGTGTGATTTTGAGTTTTAGCGTTGTTTTGGGTGTTCTGAAGGCTCGAGTGAGTCCGTGCTATGATTTGGGACTTGTTGGTATATTTGGACAGGGGCTCGGGTGGGCTCAGGTGAGTCTTGGACACCACACGAGGCCAAAAACCAGCTGAAATAGTTGTTGGCACCTATTCTGGTGTTGACCGCATGTGCGGTTGCACAGTCGCAGGTGCGGGACCGCTCCTGCAGTCCCAGACTCGCAGGTGCGACCCCCAGTAGGCAGGCCATTTCTCACAGGTGCGGAAAAAGTTCCGCAAGTGCGGAGCCGCAGATGCGGTCTCCACTCCGCATGTGTGGGGCCAGGCTTCCTCGTCCATTTCCGCAAGTGCGAGCCTTTTCTCGCAGGTGCGAGACCGCAGGTGCAGTCCTCGAGCCACAGGTGCGGAAACACTGTCAGACAGTGTGATTCTTAAATACGGGATTCTTCATTATTTCCTCACTTCTTCCTCCATTAGAACACCTTGAGAGCTTGGGAAAATGGCTCAACGACTCAACCACTGAAAGGTAAGTAGATTCTATCCTAGAGTTAGTTAATGCATGCATTCTTAGTGGTATTTAACTACTTAACTTGTGAAAATTTAGGAATTTGGGTAGTAACCTAGGACCTTCGATAATTTAGAAAATTATCCGTCGATTAGCTATGAAATCACCTAAAAATCATGTATTAATGATCCTTAGGCTATGGGTGAGTGTTCCCTTCAAAAAATTTTGGAATCCGAGCATGCGGGCCCGAGGTTGGATTTTAGGATTTCTTCAAGAAAGGCGAATTTGACTTAGTAGTAGGAGGATTTCCATACATTGAGCATAAATTGATGAATTTGTATAACATTTGGCTAGTTTCGAGTCCTTGGGTGTAGAGTTCGGAGTTTCGGGCGCGTTCTTGGTCCAGGGAGTAGAATCTACAGGAGGTGCGTCTCGTTTATAACCTTGTATAGGCGAATTGTCCCCCTTGGTGATTTAAATGACTATGTGCTAATGTTTGTGGGGGTTACGTACGTGCAAAGTGATGAGAGTTCGTACGTAGTGACTATTATTGTTATGTCTGGTAGTTAGGCCTACACCATGCCTTATGTTTCCCTTGAAATGAACTATATGCTTAGTGAATTAATGTTACATGCGGCTTGTTTCCCTGAGATCATGGAATTTAAGAAATTTTAAGGAATTTTTCACGAAAAGTAATTAATAAAGAATAAATGTGTGGATTGTGTGTGCATGTGACTGCTTCACAATTTACATTCCGCGAGCGAAGTGTTATTTCTCCCACTCTCATGGGAGCGGGCCGTACGCCATGTTGAGATTGAAAGATATATATATTATGGTTCGGGCCTTTCGACCCTCGGCAGTGCACATATATGATCATTATGATGGCTCAGGCTGGTTGTCCTTATCCTGTATGTGTATGTTAAATTGTTAAGAATTCTTTTATGGATTTTGAGTGTTCATATATATATATTTTTAAAGGAAAGAAAAGAATAATGAAGTGGAAATTGTATATTTACCTCCAGTATTTATTTGAATTACTGTTATTCTAAATGCTTATTGTTTTTATCATCCTTGTATGTCCATTACTGATATTATATATTGCTAATCATTTTATTGGACCTTAGTGAGTGTCAAGTCGACCTCTCGTCACTACCTCTTCGAGGTTAGGCGGGATACTCACTGGGTACATATTTGTTTATGTACTCATGCTGCACTTTTGTACTTAAATGTATAGGTTCTGCGGCTAGTGCATCTGGTTATCAGACCGGAGCTCGATTCTAATCTTAGTTGGACCCGACTTCATGGTGAGCTACTTCTCCTGACGATCCTCGGCAGTACCATGGAGTTTTCTTTTGCTTATTTCCCGTCTATTTCTTTCAGACAATGGAATTATATATTATGTTTTTTATATTCTATTAGTATGCCCGTAGGACTTGTGACACTAGTTCCTGGAACACACATAGTTGTTATTTTTGTTTGCGGGTCTGTATATACATATATATATATATATATATATATATATATATATATATATATATATATATATATATATATATATATATATATATATATATATATATATATATACATATACATATATATATACATATACATATACATATATATATACATATATATATATTGGCTGCTTTTGGTAAACAAAAATGGCTTGCTATCTTTTTCAATTAATGTTGTTGAACTTTAAAACTTGGCACATATTGGGATGTTTAACCGAGCATGGGAGGAATCATTAGTAATTTAAGTGTGGGCTTGCCTAACCCCGATGTTGGGCGCCATCACGACCTGAGTTAGTATTTTGGGTAGTGACAGAACCTATTATGCAAATGACTTTTTTTGACAAGTCAGCGTCACCAAAGATGAGGTAAGGGCTCAAATTACCTCAAAGAGAATGTGTTAAGCACTCTTTGAGGTCCTCAACTGTAGGTTTCGGCCGAACTTAAGATTATTTGGATTACAATTAGGCTAAGTGATCAAATAAACAAAGTTAATGTAAAAGTCAAAGAATTTAATTACAACATGATCAATGTTTACCTTGAAAATGGTATCGACAATTATATTTGATTTGTGGTTCTAAAAATATGTTGTTTATTCCAATACTTATTAATAATCAAGAAGTAATGAATGTAAGCAAGGAAAATGAGATAAGCAAACCAAAGTTGTCACGACACTGGGGCCTCGAGCTCACTGGAATCGGGGCCTCGAGGTCGAATAATAGCAATTAATGAAAGACAATAAATGAATAACAATAAACAAGGAGCAATGAAGCTGAGAGATAGTGTTGAGCACGAAAAAGCAGAGAATGTTCTATTATCGTGAATGTTGTTTTTTACAAGAATGATTGGGGTCCCCTTTATATAGGAGGGTAATCCCAACATAGTACATGTCTAATTATAACAGAGAAATGCTATTGTTACAACTGTATAAGAGCCTTGTACGGACTTGTACTATCTTTGCAGACCTTATTAGCTATAAACACGTGTTCTTGGGAAATTGTCGCCTTTCCATGATGATCATCGATTATAAACTGCTCCGAGGTAGGCCGTGATGGGCCTTCGACATACCTTCTCGAGATATGCACTTTGAGGTTTGAATTTAAGACTCTATGTTGAGCCTCTCGAGATCGAGCTTGGCATTCCATAGAGACCTCGATATCAGGGTCCGCGGTATCGACTGTATACAGAAAGTCCCGACATTTTTTAGACTGAAATGATAAGAAACGATTTGAATTCTCGACCTTTCGAGACCCTGCGTGATGATGTCATCCCTATGACGCGGGCGATGAAGCGACCGAAGTGACCTATCGCTTCTCTTCCCCAAAAAGTCATAATTGCTCTTCAGAACCTGTTGGCCACTAACGTCAATGAACAATCACCATTTTCTCTTATAAATACTTGCTTCCTTCTCTTCATTAAGAACTTTATCATTCTGCAGCAAATATCTTCTTCTATAGACTCACCTTTTTCCACCACTTCTTTCGCCGTGTCAGCTTAAAATAGTGACATTGTTTTCTTCTCCTCCTTACCCTAAAGAATCCATGGCTAAAACATCCAGATTGGTTCCTCAGAAGGAAGAAGGCTTCAAATCCGTTCCCTGGAAAGAAGGAACCTCTACTGCTTCTTCTCGTACAGTCGGTGGCATCAATCAAGCGATCGATGTTGGGTAATGGGAATGAATCCTTAGGGGGCATGATTTATTCAGATCTTTGTAATCTACGCACATTCTTAATTTATTTACTTTTTTGGGGACTACTACTACATTAGTTAATCATTCAGGATACTTCACCTCCCTAATGGATCCTATTTTGAGAAGTTTTGTTACCTCGTCTTTGATGAATGCATGTTTTACTTCGGACTAAGGCCTCCTTTTTTGCTTCACCGGTTTGAACCTGGGGTCGACACTTAGTCGATGGGTGGTTACTTCCAGCGGGATCCCTGTCATGTCTAAATGGGACCAAGCGAAGCAATAAATGTTATTAATAAGAAATTGGACAATTTTTCTCCTGAGTTCAGGGTTAATCCCGTTCCCAGGTATACCTTTCGATCTGGAAGATGCTCGATCAAAATGACATATTCAAGCTCTTCGCCCGTCGACTTTGTTGCATCCGACTCTTTGGGGGAAATGAAGGCTCGAGGAGTGATGAAGTCTTCATCATCATCCTCGGTCAACTTCTCACAGACCGCCTGTCCCTACGGGATCTTCTTGTCAGTTGACTTCTCCGAAGTAGAAGGTGTTGATGTTGGTGTCATGTTTACCGCGATCATCTGCTTTGCTGCATGCTGCTCTCCATACACCATTTTTACACCATCCGTTGTTGGAAAATTCATTATTTGATGAAGAGTTGATGGCACTACCCTCATGCTATGTATCCATGGCCTCCCAAGTAAGGCATTGTACCTCATGTAACCTTCGATGACATGAAACTTGGTATCCTGAATTGTACCGGCCACGTTGACAGGGTGGATGATTTCCCCCTCGTTGTATCACTTTCCATGTCGAATCCATTGAGGTCTTGAGAGAAGGGTACGATCTGATCGAGCAGTTCGAGCTGCTTCACTACCCTCGACCTGATTATATTGGCCGAGCTACCTGGATCCACGAGCACACGTTTAATTTGAATTTTATTCAAAAGAAAAGAAATTACCAGTGCATCATTATGAGGCTGAGGCAAGGCCTCAATGTCTTCTTCACTGAATGTAATAGCGTCCTCGGGTACATATCTCTGGGTTTTCTTTTCCATTGCGATGGATATTTTTGTCCGTTTGAACACGGGTCTCTGCAGGATGTCAACGCCTCCAATGATCATATGGATAATATGTTGTGGTTCCTTCTGTTCATTTTTCCTGTTCGCCTCTCTTTCTCGAAATTGATTGTTTGCTCGATCGCTGAGGAATTCTCGAAGATTCCCTTTGTTGATCAGTCAGGCGACCTCCTCTCGAAGCTGTCTACAATCCTCGGTCTTATGACCCTGAGTGTCGTGGTATTTGCACATTAAGGTGGGGTTTTTTTGGGAAGGATCTGACTATACGGGCTTTCGCCACCTGGTGTCTCTGATCTTGCCTATGGCGTATATGATGTCCGAGGCATTGATATTGAATTTATATTTCGACGATCGGGGTGCTTGAATTGGTTTCAAATGCCTATCAAACCTAGTCTTTCTCATAAGTCCCCGGGAGTTCCGACCTTCATCCGTCCCTCGATCACTTCGAGGTATATCCCGTCTCGAAGTGTTTCTTTGATCTCTGACGTATGGATGATATCTCTCTTTGCTCGGCCTCGGCTCTTTTTCTAGATTTCTTGATTCCTTAGCAAATAACCTGCTTGGATACAGTGAACCTGAGGGGGCTCCGAGTTGTTCATCCTCGACCCTGGTTTTGGATTGATACCTATTGTGGACATCAGCCCAAGTTACGGCGGGATACTCGATCAAATTTTGCTTCAGCTACTTCGAAGCTATCGAGCTTCGTTCATTCAAGCTCTGAATAAATGCTTGCACCGCCCAGTCATCATAGACTTGTGGTAATTCCATTATTTCCCTTTGAAAGCAGGATACAAACTCGCATCTCGTTCTCTCTTTGTTTCATTTTGAAGACATCAGACCTCCTTGTAGCGATTTTAATGGCACCAGCATGTGCCTTCACAAAAGTGAGTTTAGGGGAGGTTATGATACCATATCATGGCCTCTTTAAACAGTCTTTCACAAAACTTCTTCAACAAGACGGACTCGATCTCGTCGTCTTTTAAGTCATTCCCTTTTATACCACAAGTCTAGGTGGTAATATGCTCATTAGGATCTGTGGTCCCGTTGTACTTTGGGATATCAGGCATCCTGAACTTCTTCGGAATGGGCTTCGGAACCGCACTCGACAGAAATAGTTACTACACGAACTTCTTCGAATCTACCCCCTTCAAAATCGGAGGTGCGCCCGGGATCTGATCGACCCTCAAGTTATAGGTTTTTACTTTTTTGTCGTTGGCCTCTATCTTCTTTTCTCTTAATTCAATCCTTTTGGTGAGGTCCTCGAGCATTTTCATAATAGTGGGGTCTGTTCCTGACCCATTATTACTCGATCTTACTGGTGTTGACTCAACTCGGGGAGATGCTTCTGGTCCTGTTGTACTCAGGGTCTTTTGCTGACTCTTTAGCTGAGAAATAGCAACTTGTTATGCTTGCAACATCTCGAAAATGATTTGTTGTCTGACTTCATTTCGAGCATGTGTTGTTTGTGCGTCAGGTTGGACTTCTCCTTGCGCGATTCCCCCGATATCCGTACCCAAATCGGTGCTTATAGCAATATGTGATCCATCATCAAGTGGGTTGGGAATAGGTGCTACTATGGGGTTGAGCAGTGGCACACCAGTTGATGAAGCTGCTGCATTATTTTCCCCGTCGAAACCGGTCCATTGTTGCTATGCACTGGTGCGTTAGCTGAGTTTGACATGTTTTTAGCCTGAAATCAAAAAAATCTTGGACAAGAAGAAGTGTGAAGAATAATGTGTGTTATCAGAAAACTAGCACTAAAATAATCACTACTATCTTTACCCCCACGGTGGGTGCCAAACTGTTTACCTTGAAAATGGTATCAACAATTATATTTGATTTGTGGTTATAAAAATATGTTGTTTATTCCAATACTTGTTAATAATCAAGAAGTAATGAATGTAAGCAAGGAAAATGGGAAAAGCAAACAAAAGTTGTCACGAGACTGGGCCTCGATCTCATTGGAATCGGGGGCCTCGAGGTCGAATAATATCTATAAATGAAAGATAATAAATGAAGAACACTAAATAAGGAGCAATGAAGCTAAGAGATAGTGTTGAGCACGAAAAAAATAGAGAATGTTTTATTGCCGTGAATGTTGTTTTTTACAAGAATGATAGGGGTCCCCTTTATATAGATGGGTTGTGTATCCCAACATAGTACATGTCTAATTATGACAGAAAAATGCTATTGGTACAGCTGTATAACGGCCTTGTACGGACTTGTAATATCTTTGCAGACCTTATCAGCTCTAAACACGTGTTCTTAGGGAAATTCACGCCTTTCCATTACGGTCATCAATTATAAACTGCTCCAAGGTAGGCCGTGATGGGCTTTCGACATACCTTCTCGAGATATGCAATTCGAGGTCGAATTCAGACTCTCTTCAAGCCTCTCGAGATCAGACTTGGCATGCCATAGAGACCTCGATATCGGGGTCTCTGATATCGACCGTATACAATTAAAACATATCTTAGTACGAATATAGGGATACAACTATTTGGATCTAATAACAACATATAAAATAGGGGTAGGGGTCCTAAGATTTATAGCCTAAAGGATCACCCCGTGCGACATAAATAATACTTCGCAACTCCATTGAGATAGGGAGTTACTCATATTATTCAGCGGGCACAGGCTATCATCTCCTGCTACTCGATTACTATGTTAAAGTTCTTTACCTGAAGCGCGCTAATTAAATTCTAAGTCGTGCTCTATGCGTGCACTACCCATCTCATTCCTATTGTCCAGGAGGTATTGGACCTCTATTAGGGTGGTTCTGACCTTACTTAGGTGGCTCAGAAATGTCAAAACTAGGTGACATACAAAATATATATTGGACTTCAAATATGGGTAGTCAAGTTAGCCTCCACACTTAAGCAACAAATTCACGCGAAACAGGTTTTCATGTTAGGCCATTTTTAGAATTAATAACCTTAAGCCCTATAGACATGATTTCTATGTGACTATGCATTATAACATACAAGAAATTTCAGAGGCTAGGCGCTCCTTATCTACGAATAATTATATGATTGTTGTATGCTAATTTGAGATTGCAGATTTCCTATAGATGTTGTGTCTAGGTGATTTACGCACTAAATGAAAACTAAAACTATTGGCGGAAAGCCAAGAGTTATTCATGCTTTATTGACAGTAGCATAAAACGAGCAACAAAACAACGTTTAGAAAATTAACATTTTTTTGCGAGTAGTAATAACATATGGGCAGGATCTCTAACAATTGGCGATTGGAACAAATTCTATTATTATACTTTAACCTTATAGGCCTGTTTTCTAGGTGAACGGTGCGATACAGTAGTGAATCAAATGATTAAAATCCTATAGGCATGATTTCTAGTGGATATGCTGCAGCAATACAAATTGAAGGAAAATTCAATGATATTTACTTCCTATGGGAAGATTTTCTAATAGCAAGTAGCAGCAAGGATCATTGAAGCATTTGAACTCATGCTTTTCTAGTAGACAAGTATTGTGAGTGTGTGCTTCTATTAATGACATGATTTCTACAGTGCACATAGAGATTGAATGGCATATATAGAAAATGAATCATTAATTCTATAGGCATGTTTTCTACCCTTGCATGAAAACATCAGAATTTACCCATTCCACGTTTTTACTAACACCCCAATTGTTTATTACAAAGTTATTACAAGCCCAATAATGAATATGCTTACAAATATTATACAAATAATTATATTAGGCCCGCAACATGCCAAGAAGAAAAACCAAGCACTGCTGGGCCTTCAACGATTCTCCCGTGGTATTCCAAGATTTTCAACAAGGAACCATATTCGTCAGCACAATTCAGAATCCATAGATAAATCAAAGCCAAATCACACAACGGTAGATCAACCATATTACCGAGGCATTAAAATCACTTAAACCAACCAGCTTACATGTTCATTGGATAATGAGAAGAAGGAATTGAGTGGGGTAGTTCAGGTCTCAATAGTAGAGAAAGTGGATAAAAGACACCAAACCCTAGTGTGTCAGAGTTTACAAGAGTCTTCAAATGGACCCCGAGCAGTGCTCGCACTAGGGAGGTCAGTAGCAAGAGTCTTGGTTCCTTGGATTTCAGACAACCAATAATGATAGATTCAATATAGGTAGGTAACAAATGAGAGAGAATGGAGAGAATGGAGAATGGTTAAGGGACAAAAGTTGAGGAAATGCACTTATAGCTTAAAGTAGACATATCAAAGTTGAGCATACATAGCAGCTAATCAAGCAGGTCGCAGGACTTAGAAGCAGGTTCAAGATAACTTCAGCACTTAGCAAAGCAACACATAAGAAGCCACATAATGAAAGAGTTAGGGGAGAAACAATTTTGCAGGATTGACAAAAGTTATCATAAAGATGTGCATAATACCAAACAAGTTTAAGTAAGGCACTGACTTAGAGATTTGAAGCCTAAAGGTCCTAATTATGTCAAACATGGTATGGAAACACAAACTAAGATGGCCATTCTGAATATTTCAAACAATCATTAAGGTATAAGACTAAGCAAAACAAAAACATCATGTGAGGGAGTAGATCATAGTTGATAGAAAATGTCTTAGCACAGATTAGAACACATTACATATGCAAGACTATCATTACAAAGAATCAGAACAGAGTGGAAAAGTAAACACATGCCAAATGATTTAAAATAATGATATATGCACTAAAAAGATTTAAAATAATGATTTAGCATTATAAAAATATAAAATTCTATTTTTTTGCCAATAATATAAATAAGGATCATTTGTTTATCAATATAGGCTATTATTGCAAAATTGCGAAAATAGCTTTAAAATGCTAAAATTATGGGAAACTATAAAATGTGTTTGTATAGAGTTTTAAGCTAAATAATGATGCAAAAATAATATTTTGGAAGTATATATATTATTTCAAAAAATAAGGGCAAAATTGGGTATCAACAGCTGCCCCTCTTTGCCCGAGGATGATGAAAGAGTTGTCGGGTAAAGAAAATGATGACCAATTTTGTCTGAATTAAATGAGGAATGATATCATTTGAAAAAATGGGGGTCGAACCCTGGTTCCTGAGTTGCCTACATATCCCTGGTATTACGGGAACCAAGTCGTGTGTAGTTCTGGATCCAACAACGTACGAAATCGAGGGAGTTGTTATAAGAATGATCGTATGTTTTTGGAAAGGGCTCTTTTTGGCAAGATAGTATCGGATAAACTTATGTGAAATCATGAATGTGAATTTGAAATGTTACAGATATATGACTGAACAAATATCTAAACGGTCATAGAATGAAAGGCGGGAATTGATGGTGATCGGTTATGTTTGAAATAATTGCAGGATGTGAACATTGTGAATGGAAACCGTAGCGAAGATTGCTCCCGTTTGGAGAATGGTTACCGCCTGGATCACCTGCAAAACTTAAAGCATGGAACATGCAAATATATACGGGATATTGCGAGATTTCAAACGTGATGCAAATTACCATTGGACCATGAAGGTTGTCTTTGGACGGTGAGGATGATGTTCTTAGACCATGACGTCCTGGGTCATGAATCGTATGATAAGGGATTCCCAGGACATGAAATGATGACCTTGGGCCATGAGGATGGTGCCTCTGGATTAAGACGCCTTTGAATAATGATGTGCACTTTTGAGAGATCCTCAAGATATGGAATGGTGTCTCCTGGATATGAGGATGATGCCTTCGGACTATGAAGCCTTTGGACAAACTGGCGATGTTTCAACCTATGAAATGTAAAGATATGATACTTGGTCATATGCAAAATGACACTTTAGACAAAGCTTAATCTTGTGTAAGATGAGGGAAGTGCTTAGCCCTAGGTGGGTAGAGGATAGTGTTAGGTCTTAGATAGCATAGTGGAGATAGTGTTTAATCTTATGCTAGGAATAGGCAGTGCTTAGAGTTATGTAATTGGGGAGGCAATGTTCAGTCTCAATGCGAAGAAAGTCAATGCTTAGCCTTATGCAATTAGGGAGGAAATATTTAGCCTCATGCAATTAGGCAGGCAATGTTTAGCTGCATGCAAATAGGAGTCAATGCTTAGTCTCATGCAGGGAAAGGAAGTGCTTAGCCTTGTGCGATTAGGGAGGCAATGCTTAGCCTCATGAAAAGAGGAGATAATGCTTAGTCTCACATATGGAAATCCAGTGCTTATCCTTATGCAATTAGAGTGCAATCCTTAGCCTCATGAAAAGAGGAGACAATGCTTAGCCTCATGCAGGGAAAGGTAGTGTTTAGCCTTATGCAACTAAGGAGGCAATGCTTAGCCTCATGCAAAGAGGAGACAATGCTTGGTCTCATGCAAGGAAAGGAAGTGCTTAGCCTTATGCAATTAGGGAGGAAATTCTTAGCCTCATGCAAACAGGAGACAAGGATTAGTCTCATGCAGGGAAAGGAAGTGTTTAGCCTTATGCAATTAGGGAGGCAATGTTTAGCCTCATACAAAGAGGAGACAATGCTTAGTCTCATGTGGGAAAGGTTGTGCTTAGCCTTATGCAATTAGGAAGGAAAAGACTAGCCTCATGCAAAGAGGAGATAATGCTTATTTTCATGCAGGGAAAGGCAGTGCTTAGCCTTATGAAATTAGGGAGGCAATAATTAGCCACATGCAAGAAGATGAGACAATGCTTAGTCTCATGTAGGCAAAGAAAATGCTTAGCTTTATGCAAGGATGGAGGTAGAGCTTAACCTCATGCAAATGATCTGAAGGCACTGTGAAAGTAGAGTATTTCTTAGCTGGAGGTGTTTGTGCTAGGTAATATGTCTTCATGAAGGTAGTGACTTTATGTATATGTGGATAATGTTGTCTTATCGTGCCTGCATCTAAAGAAAACTTGTGAGTTATGTGGAGAAGGTTGGTTTGTGCTTTCATTTTCTTGCTCTATCTTTGCTCCTGCCTTGAGATCCTGATTTATTTAGCCTGGGTAACATCTGGCTGTCGTAGAAATAAAATTTTCAAAAATATATGCATGCATTTGATAAATATAATCATTTGAAATGTAGTAGTAAGCGATATCAAGTAATTTAGATGAACTGATGACTGTGACATATTTTAGAGACATTGCAACCTCCCTACTTTAGAATTTTGAGGGTCCCCCTAAAAATTCTGCCCCAGTTTAAATGCAATACTTCTGACAATACTTTGGCTATTTCGAATATGAAAAAGTTGGCTGGACCTAGTTTTTTATCATGGAAAAATGAAGATTTTATTAATATGTGACCGAACCCACCAGGCTGCCTATGTATCCGCTCTTAAACAGGAATCAGATCAAGCGTAGTTCAGTTACATCAAATGAATAAATGTAAACAATCCTAAAAATAGTATCTCTTGACTGCATCTGAGTTTATAGGTTTTGGCCAAATCTCTCCGTCCATTTCTATAAGTATAAGTGTTCCTCCTATTAGTACTCGATGAACCATGTAGGGACCTTTCCAATTAGGTAAAAATTTCCCTTTAGCTTCATCTTGATGCGGGAAAATATGTTTTATCATCAAATGCCTCGGTGTGAATTTCCTTGGTCTAACCTTTTGTTGATAGCTCTTGCCATTCTGTTCTGGTAGAGTTGACCGTGACATACTGCATTCATTCTCTTTCCATCAATAAGGGACAGTTGTTCGTAGTGGCTTTGTACCCATTCTAAGTCGCTGAGCTCAGCTTCTTGTATGATTCTTAGAGAAGGGATTTCTACTCCGGCGGGAATAACCGCTTCTATACCATAGATCAATAAGTAGGGAGTTACCCCAATTGATGTGCGAACCGTGGTAGGATATCCAAGCAAAGCAAATGGTAGCTTTTCGTGCCATTTTTTGTAATTATCTACCATTTTCCTCAATATCTTCTTGATGTTTTTGTTGGCGGCCTCTACAAATCCATTTATTTACATCCTATATGCTATGGAGTTCCCAAGATTGATCTTGAATGTTTCACGCATGGATTTTATCAAATTTCTATTGAGATTGCGGCATTATCAGTAATGATTTACTGAATCACTATCCTCATGTTGCGTTGTCTCATTATATGTCACAATCGTAGGTTCATTGAGATAGGTAATAATGATGATGAAAAAGAAAATGTAAAGAATAATAACAAATACGAAAAGCAGTAATGCATTAAAAAATATTTAAAACGTCAACAAGTGTGGCTCGATGACTCGAGAAATTATTTCAAAACAAAATACTGAAAAATTCTCAAATGCTCAAAAATATTTTTTAAAGTAATTCATGCTAATTTGCTAGGCTACCTAGGAACTCGACGGGCCCAGGATGGTGCAAAAGTCTAGTTCTTGAGAAGATGCCACTATGAACAAACCAACCTTTGAGAATGCGAATAAGCAAAAGAACGAAAAACAAAAGGTAACCAAGTCAGTAAGGAATATTAAAAGAGTGTTTGCGATATTAAAACATGTTTCACAAAGTCATGCAATAATTCGCGTCCTAATTTGGGGACCTCATTGTGCTCGAAGTAGGCCTAAGCGACACGTAGACTTGGAGAAATTTGATGCCAACATTTGCGTCATTGCATTAATACAAAAATGTTTAAGCAATAATGATGAACACGTTGGCATGTTGTTAAGTTATAACGCTTCAAACCGTACTGGGTTTAGCATGATTCACATACATTTCAAGTTAGAGTAGGATTTCTAGAATATTCTAGACTGGTACTCTCAAGCGGACAACTTGAGAGGGAAAGGCACGGGACCGTCGAATTCACCGCTGATCGACTAGTCTACCACAAATAAGCCTTTTCGATTTTGTAAGGTAATTTTTGAAGAGCGGAAACGCTGATCAAGTGCCGCTATGTTGATAAGTTGAATGTGTAGTGAATGATGTGGAACATGCTTTATGCAGAGATAATAACACGTTGCCAAGTATTTGCATGATAAATATGTAAAAGCAATAAATACAGTAATAAGGTAAAACATGAAAAACATAAGAAAGAAAGACAAAAGAAGAAGTTAGTTCGTGGAATATATGCGAGAATGTAATAAAGCAAGTAAGGGAGTAGGGGTGGGAGAGGCATGCTATAGCAGTCTTTAAATAAAATAACGAGCAGACATAGCAAACAATGGTGAACGGGGAAGGGATGCGCATGTTTTAAACAATTTAAACAAATAGAGGTGTAGAAGGGAAATGATGTGCATTTATAACAAAGAAAATAATCCACTTAAGCCAAGTTCATTATGGTAAGAGCCTAAGTATATCCCCAGAAGAGTCGCCAGGCTGTCGCGCACCGTTGTCTTGTGAAAACGGGTTTCAAAATGTGACAACTCTTTTAAGAAAGTATTAAAAGAAAAAAGTTGCCACCTAACGGTTTTTAAGGTACGTTCGGGAAGCTATTATGCAAATGAATCTATTTGACTAGTCAGCGTCACCAAAGATCGGGTAAGGGCTCAAATTACCTCTAAGAGAATATGTTAGGCACTCTTCGAGATCCAAAAATTTAGGTCACGGCCGAACTTAAGGTTATATGGATTACAATTAGGCTAAGTAATCAAATAGACAAAGCGAATGTAAAAGTCAAAGAATTTCACAACAGATGATTAATATAGATCTTAGTACGAATATAGGGATACAACTATTTGGATCTAATAATAACATATAAAACAGGGGGAGGGGGGTGCTAAGTTTTTTAGCCTAAGAGATCACCCAATGCAACATAAATAGTACTTCGCAACTCCCCTGAGATAGGGATTTACTCATATTATTCAGCGGGCACAGACTATCATCTCCCGTTACCCGAGTACTATGTTAAAGTTGTTTACTTGAAGCACGCTAATTCAATTCTAAATCGTGCTCTATGCATGCACTATCCATCCCATTCCTATGGTCCAGGAGGTATTGGACTTCTACTAGGGTGGTTTTGACCTTACTTAGGTGACTCAGAAATGTCAAAACTAGGCGACATACTAAACACATACTAGACTTCAAATATGGGCATTCAAGTTAGCTTCCACACTTAAGCAACAAATGAACGCGAAACAGGTTTTCATGTTAGGCTGTTTCAGAATTGAGAACCTCAAGCCCTATAGACAGGATTTCGATGTGACTATGCATTAAAACATATAAGCAATTTCAGAGGCTAGGTGCTGCTTATCTCCGAATAATTATACGATTGTTGTATGCTGATGTGAAATTGTAGATTTCCTATAGATGTTGTGTCTAGGTGATTTATGCACTATGTGACAATCAAATCTATTGGGGGAAAGCCCAGAATTATTCATGCTTTTTTGACAGTAGCATAAAAGAGCAACAAAACAACTTTTAGAAAATTAACACTTTTTTGCGAATAGTAAGACCCTATAGGCAGGATCTCTAACAATTCGCAATTGGAACCAATTCTGTTGTTATACTTTAACCTTATAGGCATGTTTTCTAGGTGAACAGTGCGACACAATTGCGAATGAAATTATTAAAATCCTATTGGCATGTTTTCTAGTGGATATGTTGCAGCAATGCAAATTGAAGAAAAATTCAATGATATTTACTTCCTATGGGCAGGTTGTCTAATAACATGTAGCAGCAGAGATAATTGAAGCATTTGAACTCATGCTTTGCTAGTAGACAGGTAGTGTGAGTGTGTTCTTTTCTTAATGGCATGATTTCTAAAGTGCACATAGAGATTGAAGGCATATATAGCAAATGATTCATTGAATCCTATAGGCATGTTTTCTACCCTTGCATGCAAATATCAGAATTTACCCATTCTTCATTTTTACTAACACCTCAATTGTTTATTACAAATTTATTACAGACCCAATGATGAATATGATTATGAATATTATACAAATAATGATAGTAGACCCACAACATGCCCAAAAGAAATACCCAGCACTGCTGGGACTTCAACAATTCTCCCGTGGTATACCCAGATTTTCAACAAGGAATCATATTCATTAGCACAACTCAGAATCCATAGAAGAGCTCAAAGCCAAATCACACAACCATAGATCAACCATATTATCCAAGCATTAAAATCACTTAAACAGACCAGCTTACATATTCATTAGACAATGGAAAGAAGGAATTGAGTAAGGTAGTTCAGGTCTCAGTTGTAAAGAAAGTGGCTAAAATACCCCAAACCCTAGTGTGTCAGTTCACAAGAGTCTTAAATGGACCCCGAGCAGTGCTCACACTAGGAAGGTCAGTAGCAAGAGTCTTGGTGGCCTTGACTTTCAGCCGGCCAAGAATGATAGGATTAGAATAGCATAGGTAACAAATTAGAGAGAATGGACAATGGTTAAGGGACAGAAGTTGAGGAAATGCATTTATAGCTTAAAGTAGACATAGCAAAGTTGAGCATACAGAGCAGCTAATCAAAAAGGTCACAAGACGTAGAAGCAGGTTCAGCACTTAGCAAAGTAACACATAATCAGCCATATATTGAAAGAGATAGGGGAGAAACAAGTTTGCAAGATTGACAAAACTTATCATACATAGGTGCATAATACCAAACAAGTTTAAGTAATGCACTAACTTAGAGATTTGAAGCCTAAATGTGCTAATTATGTCAAACACGGTATGGAAACACAAACTAAGATGGCCATTCTAAAGGTTTCAAATAGTCATTAAGGATATAAGACTAAGAAAAACAGAAACATGTTGTGAGGGAGTAGATCGTAGTTGATAGAAAAAGTCTTAGCACAGATTAGAACACATTACATATGCAAGACTATCATTACAGAGATTCAGAATAGAGTGGTAAAGTAAACGCATGTCAAATAGCAAATGTAGGCATTCATGTATTGACACAGTAGATTAATTAACTAAAGAAAGTCCAAGTTATGCCAGGGATTCAACCTAATATCATGAAACCAAACAGTTCAAACATGGTAGGGAAAACAAGTTGATATATTTGTTCTAAAACCTCAAGAAATCACTTAAGGAGTATAGAATCAAGTGAGCATTCTGAGTGACACAATAGTAGGGAAACAAGCCATAGTTAACAGTGAAGGTCTTAACACAGGTTATTACAGATGTGAGGCATTCATTACAGAGGTTCAGGACAAAGCATGTAAGCATATTCATGAAAATTTAAGCCCCAATACACTACCTAAACGAGTTTAGGATGGTTCAAATTATCCAAGTTAGATATAAACAATCTCAGAACTAGCAGCATTAGAAGAAGTTAAATTCTAAAGAGATTTAAAACGAGTGTAAAGCTAACAGAGTTGCGCATAAAGTATCCTAGAAACACATTAACCATAGATTTCATAAGCGAGAGCACATGCAAATCAGAGACACATAAAAAATGAAATTTCAAAAGGTCAAGAGACTTACAAGTTAAACGGACAACAATAAAGAACAAAAATTTCACAAGAACCCAGAATCTCAATGCGTCAAAGTTCCCAAGAGCTTCAAAAGAACCCCGAGAAATGCTCGCACCATTAGAAAGTTCGAATAATAGAATTTCAATGACCTTCGCTTTTAGTCGGCCAAAAACAAAGTACAGAATAAGAGAATGAGGGAATCACATAACAAAGCTCCAATTTTTAGTGAAAGTATGTCGATTCAGCTCTGTCTCAAATGGGAATGGAGAGGTGTTTATATAGTGACAAAATTCGAACAAGTAAACAAGGAAACACTTTAAAATCAAACGTAGATAAGGAACTAATAACATGTAGTATCAATAAAAATCATATTAGAGAAAAAATAGGTAAACCTTTGTTGACAGAAATCAGAAATTGGGCCAAAATCTTGGCTAATCAGACTCATATAGCCTGGTCATGATGTATATGGACTAAATTACTATCCATATTCAAGCGATTGAAGTTGAATGGCTAGATTATGAGAGATAGTACTTGCCATATTTAGGCAATTACTATGTGATACCATAGTTTTGTAGAGAATAACGAGATAACACACAAAAGGTAAGGAAATCATGGAGAGATTCCATGGTTGAGACGGATTTGGAGAGATTTGAGAGGGCGGCTAGGGTTTCTGTGGAGAGGACAGAATTTTAGGGAGGCATGTTAAAGAGAATGAGAGGATTAGGTTTGGAGTGGGTAATAAATTAGGGGAATAAATGAGGGTCGTTGATCTTGAAAGATCAACGGCTGGGGTTTAAAATTAACAGGGCAGGTTAATTAAAACGAGTACTGATCGGGCCTTGTGAAGGGGTCGTTTTACTTTGGGCTAGGGTTACTAGTGTATACGACCAGAATTGGGGAGTCTGATTTTGAGAACAATGTGGCACTCTACGACCGGCCTCGAGAAGCTCGTTGAAAAACTTGAAGTTTGACCCTGACGTACACCCCTCGAGGGAGCATATCGAAGGTTCATTGTTGTCCACCTCAGAGCAGTACGAATCGATGATCATGATGATAAGGCGGGAAATTCCTAACGACACTTTGTTAAAGCTGACCAGGTCTGCAAGAATAGTACAAGTGTGTATTGCGCCGTTATATAGTTGTACCAATAGTACTTCTCTTAATTAATTAGACATGTACTATGTTGGGATTCCCCCTCCTATATAAAGGGGATCCCTTTTATTTTGTAACAGATATGAATATTCAATACCACGGAACATTCTCTGCTTTTCTTATCTAAGTGTGCTCAACAATCGTTCCACTGATTTATTGCCTTCCATTTATTGTGCTCATTAATTATTCTTCATTTATTGCTCGTTATTTGCTGCAAAAGGCTATCCCTGAGACCCTCAATGTTATTGTTTCTCCATCGACTGCACATTACTAAGCGCCTTTGTTCGACCTCGAGGCCGAGTTTCAGTGAGCTCGAGACCCCGCTTTGTGACTATTTTGGTTTGCATATCTTAATCCTTTGGCTCACACTTAGAATTTCCTATTTAATAACTATTATTAAGATAAACCACATATTTTTAGAGCCACAAATCAAATATAATTGTTAATACCATTTTCAAGGTAAACAGTTTAGCGCCCACCGTGGGGCTAAAGATAATAATGATTATTTTAGTGCTAGTTTTCTGATAACACACGTTATTCTTCACACTTTTTCTTGTCCAAGATTTTTTAATTTCAGGCTAAAACATGTCAAACTCAGCTAACGCACCAGTGCAGGGCAACAATGTCCTCGATTTTCACGGGGAAAATAATGCAGCAGCTTCAGCAGCCGGTGTGCCACCGCTCAGCCCCGGAGTAGCACCTATTCCCAACCCAGTTGATGTTGGCTCGCATATTGCTATAAGCACTATTTGGGTGAGTATGTCGGGGGAAGCGTGCAAGGAGAAGTCCAATCTGATGCACAAACAACACATGCTCGAAAGAAGTTAGCCTACAAATCATTTTCGAGATGTTGCAAACACAACAGGTTGCCATTGCTCAGTTGCAGAGTAAACAAAAAACCTCGAGCACGGCGGGGCCGAAAATAGCTCCTCGAGTCGAGCAAGTACCAGAAAGATCGAGTAATAACGGGTCAGGAACAGACCCCACTATTGTGAAAATGCTCGAGGATCTCACCAAAATAATTAAATCAAGAGAAAAGAAGATAGACGTCAACGACAAAAAAAGTAGAACGCTATAACTCGAGGGTCGACCAGATCCCGGGCGCACCTCCAATTCTGAAGGGGGTAGATTCAAAAAATTCGTGCAGAAACCATTTTCGTCGAGCGCGGCTTCGAAGCCCATTCTGAAGAAGTTCAGGATGCCTGATATCCCAAAGTACAACGGGACCACAGATCCTAATGAGCATATTACCACCTATACTTTTGGTATAAAAAGAAACGACTTAAAAGACGACGAGATCGAGTCCGTCTTGTTGAAGATGTTTGTAGAAAAAGTGTCCAAGGGGGCCATGATGTGGTATCACAACCTCCCCTCAAACTCAATAGATTCGTTTGCCATGTTGGCGGACTCCTTTGTGAGAGCGCACGCTGGGGCCATTAAGGTCGCTAGAAGGAAGTCTGATGTATTAAAAATTAAACAGAGGGAGAACGAGATGTTAAGGGAGTTCGTATCATGCTTTCCGATGGAACGAATGGAATTTCCGCCAGTCTCGGATGATTGGGAGGTGCAAGCCTTCACTCAGGGCTTGAATGAACAAAGCTCGATAGCTTCGAAGCAGCTAAAGAAAAATTTGATCGAGTATCCCGCCATGTCTTGGGTGGATGTACATAATAGGTATCAATCAAAGATCAGGGTCGAGGACGACCAACTGGAAGCCCCCTCGGGCTCAGTGTACCCAAGAAGGCTCTTAGCAAAAGAGTCAAGAAATGTAGAAAGGGAACCGAAATCGAACAAGGAAAGGTACCAGCCATATGTTGAAGACCGAAGAAACGCCCCAAGAAAATGATCGAAAGGTAGATCGAGGTCAGGCAACTCGGGGACTCGTGAACAAAACTATGTTCGACAGGCACTTGGTGCCAATATATGTGCCCCGATTGTCAGAGTATAACATTAACATCGACGCATCAGACGTCGTATCGGCAATGGGTAAGATCATAGACACTAGGTGTCCAAAGCCAATACAGTCAGATCATTCCCAAAGGAACCCCAATTTAATGTGCAAATACTATGGCACTCACGGTCACAGGACCAAGGATTGTAAACAGCTTCGGGAGGAAGTAGCTCGATTGTTCAATGAAGGGAACCTTTGAGAGTTCCTCAGCGACCGGGCCAAAAATCACTTTCGAGAAAGAGATGCCAACAAGAAAAATGAATCGAAGGATCCACAGCATATTATTCACATGATCATCAGAGGGGTCGACGTCCCGCAAGGTCCCGTGTTCAAGCGAACAAAAGTATCCATCACGAGGGAAAGGCAGACTCAAAAAAGACTATATACCCGAGGATACCCTCGTATTCGGCGAGGAAGACATTGAGGCCTTATCCCAGCCTCATAACGATGCACTGGTAATTTCTTTCCTTTTAAATAAATTTCAAATTAAATGTGTTCTCGTGGATCCAGGTAGCTCGGCCAATATAATCAGGTTGAGGTTGTGGAGCAGCTCGGGATGCTCGACCAAATCGTGCCCGCCTCTCGAGTCCTGAACGGATTCAATATGGAGAGTGAGACAACGAAGGGGGAAATCATCCTCCCAGTCAACGTGGCCGGTATGATTCGGGATACCAAGTTCCGTGTCATCGAAGGTGATATGAGATACAATGTCCTACTCGGGAGGCCATGGATTCATAGTATGAGAGCAGTTCCATCAACTCTTCATCAAATGATGAATTTCCAAACAAAGGGCAGTGTAAAAACAGTGTATGGAGAGAAGCATGCGGCAAAGGAGATGTTCGTAGTACACGATATGGCACCAAAATCGACACCCTCTACCTTGGAGAAATCCAAAGACAAGCAGCTAAAAAGTTTGGCGCCCACTTTACACTCGAAACTCGAATAAAGTCAAGATGGGTACTAGTTGGGAAGGACCGTACCGCGTCCTCGGAATATTAGGCAAAAGGCCCTACGAACTTAGCACCATGAAAAACAAGCAACTACCAAGCAATTGGGACATATCGATGCTCAAAGCACTATTATTACTGAGGTATAATCTTCTCCTTTTTTATTTATATTTTATACTAACTCATTGCAGGTATCCGATGAGGGAATTCAAATCACCTTCCAGCTTGAAGACCTTAGGTTTTAAAGCATGCATTGAACTATTTTTCCCTTAGATCGGGTTTTATCCCAAACGGGTTTTACCGACAAAGTTTTTAACGAGGCAACACCACTATGCTACCTAAGGAAAACTCAACAAGTATTCAAATATTCTTTTCAATCAACCTCGAATACTGGGGGGGCATCACCCTCGGGGGTTACTCTTTGGATTACTCTTTCAAAGAAATCAAGATATGCCTAAAAAGGCCTCGATAGGAGAAATGTTGTATTGGGCCAAACGGTCAAATGAGCCATGTCCATCTAGAACCATCGAGCCTCGAGGGAAAAAACATGTACACATATATCAAGTATTCAAAGAAGAATTCTTAGTCATCAAAATACTTTGTTCCTCAAAAGAAGTTTACTATTCTCATGAAACTGCTCAACAGCCAAATACTCTCGAACACTCGAGGACTGTCATCAATAGCCAGCTCACCGAGTCATCAAAGACTCAAATTTATAAGACCTCAACGAGTCAAATTCGAGCTAGTAAGCCCTCCATGAGGTGACATAAAGTTTATAAGACCTCAACGAGGACAATTCGATCTAGTAAGCCCTCCATGAGGCGACATCAAATTTATAAGACCTCAAAAGGCATAACCCAGATATTGAGGCCAAGGCTATATATCTGAACTTGTAAGACCCCTAAAAAGGCATACCCTCGATATAGATGCCGAGGTCATCTCACCTGGGTGCTAAAGACTACGGTCATATCGAAAAGGCTCCTGCCAAATTAACGCGGCTCGGAGACGTCTGACTGCCGCCATAAAACTAAAGGCATTCAAATACTTCAAAAATACTTCTAAAAGAACCGGTTAATCAGGCTACCCTCGACATAACGAAAAGAGCTTCGATCACATCAGCTCGAAACAATAAAAAGGCTTCGAAACAATCAACCTTCGATAAAGAGGCTTCGAAAATAAGCCTTCAAGAGAACCTCTCGAGGTACTCAATCATCGTCACATATCGAATCATAATTGGGATTTCGCGTTTGAGCCGTCGAAGAGTCAGATGAACACAAAACATGCCAAGGCATAATCAAAAGTTAAAAGTCTTTAGCTAAAATGAGGCAAAACTATAGCCGTACTAGAGGTCGCATCGACCCAATCTAAAGAGCCTAAAGGTCAACGCCTAAAAGCCTAAGGACCAGCCTAAAGAGCCTCAGGACCAACATAAAGAGCCTCAAGCCCAACCTAAAGCGCCTCAGGGCCGATCCACGGAGCCTTAGGGCCGAGCTAAAGAGCCTAAGGGCAAAATTGTAAGACCTCAATGAGGCAACACCACACCTGTAAAACCTTAAAAGGGAACAACCCCGATATCAAGGCAAAGGCCATAATATCGAACTTATAAGACCCCTGAAAAGGGCATACCCTCCATATGAAGGACGAGGTCATCTCGCTCGGGGATTAATCGAAAGAACTCAATGAGGAAAAATCAAGCTTATAAGACCTCAGTGGCAAGCATCAACATTCAAATCACAAAAGCAGAGACGAAGACAAAATAAAAGATCTCTTTATATAAATGATGGTACTAAGGAACATTTACAACACTCCTACAGGGAGCCTTTTTAAGGCCTAGTCTATCGTTATTATCGGGGACTTCGTCTTCTCCCTTTCGGGGACTTTGAATTCATCAACCCCCTCGGGACTAGCATCCTCTCCGTATCTTTCCTCTTCTTCTTCAACATCGGCTTCATCGTCGGTAGAAAGGAGGAACTTGGCATTAATCTCAGTTGCCTTAGCCTGCTCTATCTCTTTTGAGAGATCAAAGACCATATAAAGAATCTCCTCGAGGGTCTCCCTCCCGGATCTACATCCGGCATACTCATTGCTTCTTCTTTCTCGATCGGAAGCCCCCCGCAACTTCATCCGAGCATCAGTAGCATCTTTTAAGTAGACAGTCTCCCTCTTATCAGCCTTTACTCGGGCCTCTTCAGCTTTGGCTCGAGCCTCTATGTCACGACCCAACCTATGGTCCGCGACGGGCACCCGGTACCTTACTCAACCGAGTACCAACATAACATATCTATCTTATCATACTTTACGGGTCAATGTTCCAAAATGGTAATCCTGACATAATCAAAATAAAACATAAGGGAATGCTAGACATAGGACGACCTAACATTATATAGAAGCTTATACATGTGACATATGCGCCTATAAGGCTGACATGACCATTTTTAAACTCAAAACACAGGCCGATAAGGCCATACAAGTATCCATATACCTAACATTTGTCTACAAGCCTCTAAGAGTACATAAACATAAAAAAGGCCGAGACAGGGCCCCGCCATACCAGTCAATGCATGTCCCAATCATACTGACCAAATAGGCAACTCCGGAGCAAGTGGAGTGCAGCAACACCTTCCGTTGAGCTGATAGCCTACTAGGAGGACTGTCAACCTGTCTATTGGGACCTGCGGGCATGAAACACAGTGTCCCCAAGCAAAAGGGACATTTGTACGAATAAAGTACTAAGTATGTAAGGCAGAATAGCATAACTAAGAACAGTAATATAAAGAGATATAGGAGATACAACATGTAGCATCTGAGTGCCTCTGAGAGATAGTGACATGAAATGCGCGATACATATATATATAATCTTTTAAAAACATCCGCCTCTGTGGGCATCATCATCATCATATCATATCCGGCCTCGTAGAGGACTCGGTAAAAACATACCCGGCCATCATAAGGCTCGGTAGAATCGTACCTGGCCACGTGGAGCTCGGTAAACCCAACTGATCAGTGGTTGCACGATAGGTGTCGTACCCGGCCGACTATAGCGCGGCTCGGTAGAGTAAAATAGATACTATATATAATGCATGCTGGACTCATGGAATCACGCTCTAAACCTTTCGGAGTGACGTAAGGTAGTTTCACCTTCGATTAACATTATTGACATCATACCATCAATATGAGATTCACTAGGACTCAAGGATCATACATACTTTCTTAGAATAACTTTGTAAGGATAGAACAACATGGACAACCTTAGTTGCTAGGAGTAGATTCATTATGAAATAACGTATCGTTTACGTTCGTTTCACTTTAGATCATGCCAAATTAAAGAAGGAAATACCTTAACATACCTTTGCAATCTTCTCTCCAATCGTCAACAAAGCTCAATATGATCTTCTTACGTCCACAATGAGTAACCCGACTTCGTTGTCATCATATAAGCATTGTAACTCTCATATTTCAAAACCAATATTCTAAAAGAAAATGGACAGAACCTCCCCTGTTTTCACTACATCCCATATGTTACCAAAAGTCACCAAACAACAACAATATAATTCACAATAAACTCTCTGATTAGTTCAACAATCATTTTGAGCGGCAAGCTCGATCGGAATCCGTATAACCCATATCAACCCTTATAGACTTATTACATTAAATTAATAACATCATTAATATGATAATGAAGTAATTCGTCAATAATTCCATCCTTATACCATATATTTATAACAAAGGCAACAATCAACAACTCCAATTTTCTTCAACTTGCAACTTAATTTACTAGTTCATTGCGAGTCCAACAATTTAACTTAATCAACATCTAGACAACTTTAAGCACATGCAAGAACACAATAACCATACCTCCTAAAGTATCTTCAAGTTTAAATCCAAGTTATATTTAGCTTAGAAAAACCCTCAATGGCAATACAACACCATAGAAGTGACTTAAGCTAATCCAAGTATTATCTTGTAGTTTGTTATCCTAACAACTTAACCGACATACAAAAAAGCATAAGCACAATTAGTAGGCTGTTATACAGACCTTAGACATTATCAACCACTTGAAATTTTGGCCAAACACAGACCACAGTTATCCTTAATGACACCACAACACTATAGGTGTTGTATTCTCTTCTTGAATCAACTTTTGGTGTTCAAGTTGGAGTGTAAACACTTGCCGTCAACCTTGAAAATATAATATGTATGAAGGAGTGACTGATTATTACCTTAATCAACAAGAACCATACGTGACCTGAGTTATTTCACTTTGAAGAACCCTCCAAAACAGCCACAAGATAAAGAACTACGATCTAGCAATTACCACGAGGTTTCTAGCGTTGGATTCATATTTTTATCTTAGGTTTTCACCCCTAGAATCATGGAGGAACCATTGGAGAGAATTTAGGAGGGTTTAGGAACTGTTTTGGATGAGAAAAATGAGTTAAAACGACATATGATTGACTTAAATACTAGCTGAAGTTTTACACCGACTTTGTGGGTCCCATGGGAGCTTCTTTGCGCAATCTCACAAAAATACGAGTATCTCTCTACTCCCATGTCATATTGATGAACGCTTAAATGAGTTAGAAAAAAGACTCGTAGATATTCAATTTTGTAGGTAGATCATCCCCTAATTCCAAGTATAATGGAATAAAATCTCAGGTACATTTGACCTAATCTTTTGCACATTATGAATGTAACTTGTGAAGACCTTTGCCAACTTTTGTTCCACAACTTGCTTGACTTAAAAACGTAGCACACGACTATCTTACAAAAAATATAACTCAAAGAATAACCTCCTTATCATGTTAAGAACCATAGTCGCACCCTAAAGTACATGTTATAACATTCCAAACTTGTCGACTTTCGACGAAACTTATTTTTTCATATGGTTTAGCTTCTAAGATTTCCAACCCTCTTGGTACTCGTTATTAATGATCTTAAATATTTGTAACCTCCAAGGTAACATGATTAGCTTACTTTATATGCTTCCAAATATAATCTTATTTCTGAGCTTACACCAATTGACTTACGACGTATTCTCACGTACGAAAATATGAGGTGTAACACTCTATGACTTCGGCCTTCATCTTCAAAAGATTTGGTTCAAGCTTAGCAATCCTGCTAGTCTGGACCGAGTTGCTTTGTAAGCACTACGAAGTCGTATCTTAAGGGAGGAGACCTTAGCCAAAGCAATCCTTTTGGCCGAAACATGAAAATTTGTTTGTGCCTTCAACTCATTGTATTCAAAATTAACCTGGTTGACTTCGCCCTGAAGGCGTTCCAGTATCTCTGTCTTTCTCTGAAACCGAGATATCGAAACATTGGTTTTCGAAGATGGGATAAGAAACATGTATTCCCTCAAAACAGAGGTTACCTGTTTCTCGAGGTTGCCTTCGTAATCGTGACTCTGGTTCAACTCCGATCGAAGGTGTATCAGCTCTCTTGCCTTCTTGTCACAAAGGAGCCTGAGAGATTTCTCCCCATTTAAGGCTTTATGCAACTTGGAATCACAGCGAAGCAGCTCAGACTTGAGTTTATCGAAGGCCTGTGAGAAACAAAGTTCAGTTTAAAAGAAGGAAGTACGAAGTTAGAAAAGTTATAATGACTTCAAAACTCACTGTAGAGAAAAGTCGATGAGCTTCTTCGAAGGTCGATTTCGCATCTACCTGTTCAGCCTCATCGGCCCCAGTAGAGCAACCCGAGGCGCTCTGATTAGGCGGAGTCACGTCAGAGCCTATTTCCTTTGGAGTGCTCCCCGACATCCGAGGACCAGCTGCCAGATCGGATAATGAAGGACCTTCGCCCCTACTCTCTTGTGAAATCTCTCCCTCGAGGTTGGAGGCCTCGAGCCGAGCATGCTCAACAACCTCAGGCCTCCTGGTTCGAGCCATCGACGTAGATCTGTCCTCTTCACGGACGTTGCCATCCACAAGTCGACCAATGAATCTAAGGTCTTCAACACTGTATGCATCCTCCCCATGCCCCTGGGCGGGTTCTTCTTTGATATAAGTATCCTCGTCCTCCGGGGATCTTTTACTATAATTATATTTTCCTGGCTTAGAAGTCGAAGGCCTTTCCTCCTCCTCGAAAGGAGACGGTCTCGCCTCAGAAAACTCGTCGATGCCTGCAACCAAGAAATTAGTGTACGTAAAGGAAAGCACTCCTCGAGAGAAGTACTACATAGAACATACCATGGTCCTTAGCCTCCTATATTCCTTTCGACAAGTCTCGCCACTTGCGCTCATCATAAGTCAAAGAGGCTGCCAGTTTGCGGACCCAACCCGCAAGATCGGGGACCTCATTTTTCATCCATAGGATCGCTGCGGAGTAATAAAGAAAACGTTCTTACGGAGTCTACCTACACCGAGAAAAATAATAATAAATTACAGCATGTCACTTGCGCTTGAAATTCCATTTCTCAGGAAAGGACAGGAACTTCGCAGGAATGATATCAACAGTCCTCACTCGAACAAATCGACTCATCGCAGTGTAATTAGACCTTGATAATGCAAAGGCTGATACAATCTAATGAGGTGACTAAGAGTGAACTCAAGCTCAGCCTTTTCGGCAAAAAATCGCATCATCAGCACGATCCGCCAGAAAGACGGATGGATCTAGGCCAAAGTAACTCGATAGCTTTGATAGAACTTGAGCACGAGTCTTCCTAGAGGACCCAACGTAAAAGAGTACGTGTAGATGTTCAAAAACTCTTCTACATGGGCCATAATATCTTCCTCCCGGGAGGGTAACTGCAACATCACATTTTCTCCCATCCGCAGTCTTTCCCCAAAACTTCGAGGTGTCTCTCTTCTATTGATCGAATGAACCTCGATGCATGTTCTCGATGGCCCGGAACGTTGAGAGGTTTCTCTATCGTAAAGTCTTTCATCGAGACAAAATAGTTTGAGGTTAGCTCGCCAAACACCGGCAGTGTACCACCGGCCGGGCGGGAAGCAGAGGAGGGACATCCTTCTTTCTAATGAGCGGATGTGGAGATAGTAGTCATAACTCCTTCAAAGCAAGTAAGGGAGGTGAAAGCTTCGGCGAAAGCTTCAAACTGAGATAGTAGAAGAACTTGTGCAAGAAATAATTCTATAAAGAAAGACAATTGCACAAAGCAGTAAAGCTCCTAATGCAAGAGAAAGAAAGTATATATAAGAAGAGCTGCAACTATTCATTAACTTTGGTAGCCAATCAGCTCTGGCGAGGCAATTATTACTTTTGGGGAAATGTATCAACGGAGCCACTTCACGGTCATGTCATAAGAACGATGTCACCGCACTGTGTTCGAGGGATCGAGGAGTCAAATCGATACCTTACCAACTTGACCTAGGGAAAGAATGTGTTTGAAATCAGAGCAGCCCAATCTCAAGGGTCCCTGTTTCTCCAAGATCAACCTCGAAAGAGTTAAATTAAAGTTCGAGCACAACTTTTGCATAAACACTAAAAGGAAAAACTTTGAAGACATTAAACGAGAAAACCCTTTGCATTTCAAAAATATATTTACAAAGGTGCATTAAAAAAACTCCCACGCGGAGCCCACATACAAAAGAAGAAGAAGTAAAAATAACGAAAGAGGCCTAGTCTTCATCGTCGCTGCTCCCCGAGCCTGCTCGACGAGCTCTCATCCGAAGTGGTTGGAGCTGCCGACTCCTCTTTCAAGGCCTCCGCTTCTTTGATCTCGGCAGTGAGGTCGAAACCCTTGGAATGCACCTCCTCGAAGGCCTGTCTCCAAGACTCTAATCGAGCACAACCAAAGGAACGGGTCAACCTGAGCCAGCTTCTTCAGATATCTCTCTGGCTCAAGCATTCGCTGCGTATGCATCTTCCCGATATGAGATCAAAAGCGAGTCGTCTTTATACTTGGCCGTGGACACCGCGACAGTCGATTCAGCATGAAGCGCATTATACTTGTCAGCCTCCTCTATAGCAACTTGAAGAAGACACTTAGTCGAGGCCAGCTCCTCCCGAAGAGTACCCCTCTCTGAGGCCATGCTATCCTTGTACCGCTTCAGCTCGAGGATCTCGGCATCTTTGGCCATAATCTCTTCCCAAAGCTGCCCCGCTAAGGCATCCTTTCGCTCAATCTGCAGAAGCTGAATCAGGCAGTAAACACAAAGTTATAATAACTAAGGGCAAAGCTCATGAATACCAAACTACATGTTCGGCAAAGTTGGCCCGTTCGTGGAGGGCTTTCTCCATCCCTTCTTGGATGCCACTCAACTCCTCTTCCTTTCGGGCGAATAGAGTCTTTAGCTCATTCGACTCCGACGTGAGTTTCTCGGACTCCCCCTCATGATGGGCGAGTTCGTCTCGTAGCTTGGAGAAATCCTAGTCGTACAGCATCGTGACCCACAACACAAAGGGAAGAAGTTAGAAAAACAAAAATCAAAATTCGAAGCGTAAGCATTATGTCAAGAAAATACCTTTTTTGCAGTTTCGTAGCCTCCTCGAGAATAATTGGGCGTCGAGATTGAGCTCCTCTTCAACAACGGTGAAAAAATCTCCAAATACATCATTCTCTCTCTGGGATACCCCCACATCGGGAGTCTCCCTATTCTGGGCATTCCGTATTTGCCCTGTAGAAAGCGACGGGCCTGATGGAAGATCTCATATGGCATCAACCTCTATCGGGGCTTCCTCTTGCCCTCGAAGGGTCTTAGAGATGGGTTCTCCGAATTCGCCAACCAAGTACTCATCGGTACAAGTTTTATCATGTTCAATGGTCGGCTCGAGGACTTCATTCAAACCCTCCTCGAGGGTTTCCTCGGTTCGAGGTGGGACCGCATCGGCCACCTCTAACTCGACAACCTTCTGCCCAGCAACCTTCGAAGCGTCACTGTTTATTTTGCCCTAAGTACCAGCGGACAATCATCATCTTCTTCGTCCTCGTCATGAAGATTCTGAGCAGCTGCCGGAGTTAGGACCGTTGCATCGGCCCTAAGCTTTCGAGCCTTATCCCTCTTTAGCTTCGGGGACTCCGTCAGTGTCTATTTCTTTCTCTTTTTGCATGGGGCGGGTTTTTGGGTCTCCTCTTCGCCAGAAGGAGGTGATCTCATTGAAACGGCTTCCCTGAGGCCTGCACAAGCGAAGAATATCAAACCTTCCACCAAGAAATCTGTTTATGAAGAATTTGGAAGTGACAGTGGTGAGGGCGTACTATGATTTTTGGCCTCCCATCGAGTTTTGGCCAAGTCATGCCAAACGCGCTTGTCATATGGGGAGGTGGAGTCTAAGAGTTTAACTCAGCCCGAGAGGTCCCTGACCGCGTCGGGGAACCATACGGTGGTTGTGCAACCAAAAGGGAATCAATTTAAGAAAGAAAGGAATTAATTCAAAAGGGGGAAAAGAGGGCATTCAGATGATAAAATATGCTCAGGGTAACGACACATACATCTCATGTTCCATTCCTCAGGGAATGGAATCTTCTTCGCAGGGATGAGGTCCAAAGTCCTGACTCGAACGAAGCGACTAATCCAGCCCCGGTCTTTATCTTCATCGATGCTGGATAAAAATTCTTTGGTGGAGCGACGTTGTAGTTTGACTAGGCCCCTTTGATAGAGACGAGGGCTATACAATCTAATCAGATGATCGAGGGAGAAAGTCATCCCCTCGACCATGTTAGAGAAATATCTAATCAAATAGATGATTCTACAAAAAGAAGGATAAATTTGACCAATCGTCACTCGATATTGTCGGCAAAAATCGAGGATCACAGGGTCTATTTGGGGGGAAGAAGAATCTACGGGACCTAAGGTGAAAGGATATGTATACACGCTAAGGAAACCATCTTTGCGCGTAGTTATATCCTCTTCCGGTGAAGGGATTTCCACTTGCACCGCCTCCCCCCAGAGGCAATCTATTTTTACCTTCTTCACATCGGTCACTAGACTAATGTACCACGACATGGACTCACATCGGCCTGGTACCGAAGAGGGTTTATCAATTTTAAAGTCAGAGGATGTCTCGAGGGGCTCAAGAATACACTCCTCAATACGGGGAGGTGTTGTTGTTTTGCTCTTGGAAGAGAATGATAAGGAAGGGGCTTCCTCTCTTTGAGGGACCGTCTTAGATTTTTTTGCCATGATAAAATTTCAAAGCAAGAAGAGAGAGCTGATGCAGAAATGAACCCAGAAAGTGGGTGAAAACGGAATGTTGTTGATGAAGATTTTAAGATTTTAAGATGCTGTAAAAATGTAAAAGGCAAAGAAGTGAAGTATTTATAGAAGTCATCTAAGCATGTTGGAGGAGTTGAAAAGGCGACCAATGGCGGTTCGTGGTCTTTTCGAGAACTGTGTTGACAAATACCCCTGTACAACCTTTCTGTCACATCATTTAATGACCTCACGTGGATGAAGTCACAGCGAGGATATCGAAGAGGCAAGAATTCATGATCGTTTCTTATCACTTCATTCTAAGAAACGCGGGGACTATCTGTATACGGCCAAAATCGTGGAGTCTAATTTTGAGAACACTGTGGCACTCCACGACCGGCCTCGAGAAGCTCATTGTGGAATTTGAAGTTTGACCCTAAGGTACACCTTTAGAGGAAGCATATTGGAGGTTCACTGTGGTCCACCTCGGAGCAGTACGAATCGATGATCATCATGGAAACGCGGGAAATTTCCAACGACGCGTTGTTAAAGCTGACCAGGTCTGCAACAATAGTACAAGTTCGTACTGAGCCGTGATATAGTTGTACCAATAGTACTTCTCTTTATTACTTAGACATGTACTATGTTGGGATTCCCCCTCCTATATAAAGGGGATCCCTGTCATTTTGTAACAGATATGAATATTCAATATCACGGATTATTCTCTGCTTTTATTATCTAAGTGTGCTCAACAATCGTTCCACTGATTTATTGCCTTCCATTTATTGTGTTCATTAATTGTTATTCATTTATTTCTTGTTATTGACCGCAAAAATCTATCCCCGAGACCCCTAATATTATTGTTTCTCCATCGACTGCTCATTACTAAGCGCCTTCGTTCGACCTCGAAGCCCAGTTTCAGTGAGCTCGAGGCCCTGTTTTATGACTATTTTGGTTGGCATATCTTACTCCTTTGGCTCACACTTAGAATTTCCTATTTAATAACTAGTATTAAGATAGACCACATATTTTTAGAACCACAAATCAAATATAATTGTTAATACCATTTTTAAGGTAACAACTAGGCTAAGGTATTAGGCTATTTTTAGTCCGAAAATTGGTTTTAAAAAGTGGGCCAGCCTTTTAAACACACATAATTTATCAAAATAGGGTCCATCAGGGAAGTAAAATATCCCGAATGGTTGGCTAATGTAGTAGTGATTCCCAAAAAGGGGAACAAATGAAGAATGTGCGTAGACTATAAAGACTTAAATAAAGCATGCCCTAAAGATTCATTCATGTTTCCCAACATCGATCGCTTAATTGATATCACGGCTGGCCATGAGATCCTCACCTTTCTTGACGCCTACTCCGGGTATAATCAAATTCAAATAAACCCCGAGGATAGGGGAAAAACTTCGTTCATCATGAAGTATGGCACATACTGCTAGACGCCTTGGAAGTGTTAAAGCGGTATCTCTCAAGCCTGCCTTCGCTCCACACCCCGAAGGAGGACGAAATGCTATATCTATATTTGGAAGTTTCCGAGGTAGCAGTAAGTGGTGTGTTGGTTCGAGATGAACAAGGTATGAAATTCCCTGTCTACTATGTGAGTCGAACCCTGGGAGACGCTGAAACCAGGTATCCACACTTAAAAAAATTAGCTCTTGCATTAATAAGTGCATATCGTAAGCTGAAGATTTATTTTCAATGTCACCATATATGTGTTTTAACGACATATCCTCTTCAAAATATATTTCATAAACCCGAATTATCGGGCCGACTGGCCAAATGGGCCATCGAGCTCGGGGGTATGATATAGAATATCAACCCCGAACAGCTATCAAGTCCCAAATTTTGGCAGACTTCGTGGCCAACTTTACGCCCTCCCTCGTGTCCGAGGTAGAAAAAGAACTTTTGCTAAAAACGGGCACAGCATCAGGGTTATGAACATTATTCACCGACGGTGCCTCGAACGTGAAAGGATCTGGGCTCGGCGTAGTTCTGAAGACACCTACGGGTGGCTTGATTAGACAATTTATAAAAACTGCAAATTTGACTAACAACGAGCTATGATTGCAGGTCTCGAATTGGTCAAAAGCTTAGGAGCGGAAATCATCGAAGAAAAATGTGATTCCCTTCTGGTAGTAAACCAGGAAAATGGTAGCTTCGAGGTTCGGGAGGACAGGATGCAACGATACCTAGACAAACTTCAAGTCACTTTGCATCACTTCAAAGAATGGATTGTGGTCCACATACCTCGAGAGAAAAATAGCGAGGCAGATGCACTCGCAAACCTGGGATCATCCGTCGAGGAAGACGACATACTCCACGGTGCTGTTGTTCAGCTATCCAAATCAGTGATTAAAGAAGGCCATGCCGAAATCAACTCCACCAGCCTGACATGGGATTGGAGAAGTAAGTACATCAATTATTTGGGAAGTGGGAAGCTACCCACAGACCCAAAAGAATCAAGGTCCCTTCGGACTAAGGCAGCCCGATTTTCACTCGATGAAAATGGAACTCTATACAAGAACCTTCGACGGTCCCTTGGCAGTATGCTTGGGGTCGGGAAACACCGACTACGTACTCTGAGAAATCCACGAGGGCACATGTGTAAATCACTTCGATGCCGATTTCTTAATTCGAAAGGTGATCAGAGCAGGTTACTATTGGTACATTATGGAAAGAGACACCAAAGAATTCGTCCAAAAATGCGACAAATCTCAAATATTTGCGCCAATGATCCACCAAACCGGCGAACAACTACATTAGTATTGTCACCATGGACTTTCATGAAATGGGGAATGGACATCGTCGGTCCCCTACCAACAGCGCCATGTAAGGCTAGATTTATTCTATTTATGACTGACTATTTCTCAAAATGGGTGGAAGCACAGGCCTACGAGAAGGTAAGAGAAAAAGAAGTCATCCACTTCATCTGGGATCACAGCATGTGCCGATTCAGGATCCCCTCCGAGAAAACATGCTATGAAGGGAGGCAGTTCATCGGAGGCAAAGCAACAAAGTTTTTTGAAGATCACAAAATCAAAAGGATCCTATCAACGCCCTACCACCCATGTGCAAATAGTCAGGCCAAGTCCACGAACAAAACCATTATTAAAAACTTAAAAAAGAAGTTATAAATGCAAAAGGAAGATGGAGAGAGATACTACCCGAGGTACTGTGGGCATATCGGACAACCTCTAAATCAAGAACAGGAGAGACAGCGTTCTCTCTGGTATACGAGTCTGAGGCTTTGATACCGGTTTAGGTCGGAGAGCCTAGTGCCAGATTCCGACATGCTACCGAGGAATCAAACTGTGAGGCTATGACTACAGCCCTCGAACTATTAAATGAGAAGCGAGAATCTTCACTGGTCCGGATGGCCTCCCAAAAATAGAGAATCGAAAGATACTATAACAGGGAACAAACCTCCGATATTTCGGAGTTGGGGACTTATTCCTGAGAAAAATCACCCTAAGCACTCGAAACCCTAATGAAGGGAAGCTGGGCCAAGGATGGGAAGGACCGTACCGCATCCTCGGAGTAATCTTCAAAGGGTCCTACAAACTCGGTACCATGGAAGGCGAGCAACTTCCAAACAATTGGAACATATCAATGCTCAGGCGCTATTATTTCTTGGGTGTAACTTCCTCCCTTTTTATTTTTGAGCTTTGCAATAATTTCTTGCAGGTGCCCAATGAAATACACCTCAAAGGCCTTGGGTTTTAATGCATGTGTTGTGCTCTTTTTCCCTCACATCGGATTTTTATCCCAAATGGGTTTTACCAACGAGGTTTTTAATGAGGCAACACCTATATCTACCCGAGGAGAACTCACCAATTATTCAAGTCTTCTCTTCGTTCATCCTTGAATACTGAGGGGCACCCCCCGAGATCACTAAAATATGCCAAAGAGGGTCTCGACAGGAGAATAATGTATCAGACCAAACGGTCGAATGAACCATGTCCACGTAGAATAATCGAACCCTCGATGGTGAAAACATGTATACTTGTACCAAGTAATCGGAAAAGAATCTTTTATCATCAAAACACTTCGCGCGTCAAAAAAGTTTACTATTTTCACTAGAAACGGCCCCAGGGCCCAAAATTTACCGACCACTCGGGATCTGTCCTCTATAGGTACCCCATCGGGTCACCAAAAACTCGAAGACATAAGACCTCAGGGACGGAAACTTCGAGAACATAAGCCCTCCATGAGGCAATATTAATGTCACGACCCAAACTGGAGGATCATGACTAGCACATAGGCCATACTTGTCGAGCACCAACGTACATTTTATCTAACCTTCTTTATTATCTTTAAGGGACAACGAGATCAATATAAATGGTAGATATGGATCATGAACAATAAACAATGAAAGATAATGGCATGAACCAACATCACATGGGATGACAAGACTACTAAGAAACTACATATAAGATACGAGCTACAACGCTGCCATGAAAGACTATACAACAAAAATTAGCCAACAAGCATACAAACTATACATGAGTCGACACTTGTCTATGAGACTCTAAAGGAGCATAAGTGATACAACATTTTTGGAACAGGGCCCTGACATACCCATAATATCTATAACAAAAATTCATACCAAGACCATGGCAAGTCCGGAGAAAGGATCTTGCCAATAACCGATGAACTGGGAAGCCTACTGTGGTAGGGGGGCTACGTCTACCTGTCTACCAGGACTTGCATCACGACATGTAGCGTCCATAAATAAAAAGGACTTCAGTACGAATAAAGTACTGAGTATGTAAAGTAGGAAAGCATAAGTAAGAACAGTAATGTAAACATGGATAGAGTATATACAACCTCTAACATCTAGGTACCTCTGAGGGCTACTGACATGAAATGCCTGATACATACATATATATATATATATATATATATATATATATAAGCTTTTAAAACATACGCCTCTGTGGGAAACATCATCATCATCTCATACCCGGCCGTAATAGGCTCGGTAAAACGTACCCGGCCACGTGGAGCTCGGTATAACCCAACTGATCAGTGGTTGCATAATAGGTGTCGCACCCGGCCGACTATAGTGCGGCTTAGTAGAGTAAAACAAATACATATATATAATGCATGTAAGACTCATTAGAATTATATTCTGAACCTTTCGGAGTGACGTAAGGTCGATATTCTCCGTACACGTTATTAGGAATAACTCTTCATCAAGAATCTTATAAAAATCACGAAGTACCAACAACATTGATAACATAATAATAAGAGAAGCAACCTCAACATCAATTGTTCCATAAGAAGGGAAATAGTGTAAGTACTGCTAGCTTCTAAGAGTAGGGTATCTTTGGAAGCTCGTTCATCGCATTATGCACAACCGGAGTCGTGCAAAAGAAGGAAAGGGATAGCCTCACATACCTTGTATATATAATGTGAAACCTCAAGCTATGCAAATGTCATGACTCCTTTAATCTACTATAAGAGAAACAACAATATCGTTATCGTTTAAGCGTCATAACTATTATGTATCGACCATAACATATTTTACGATGAAATGGACAGCACCTCCCCTATATATTTGAATTTACACAAGTAAAAAAAATCACCAAACATCCCAAACAACATCAATAATAATCATATTGAGCCTCCCAAAACAGTCCTCACAACCTAATCACTTCATACATAAGACGACCAGCGTAGTAGTGTCAAACGACCCGGAAATGTTACAACGAATGACCATACCACCAACCTACATCTATATGGTTTTTATCCACACCCTTCATCCTCCAAAACACCAAAAAACATTACTAAAACACGCAGCCCAACAGCAACACAAAACAGTCCACAAAACAGTCCGCTACAAGTGAATAACTCGAACTCACGGCTTCCGATCACCGTCACGTGAGTTCTTACAAGTATAGAACGAATTTCCATGAATTTACAGCAGAAAAAATGGATGAAAGAGAGCAGTAAACTTACCTTACTTGTTGTATAACTCAGCCATTATCTTGGTTCTTCAAACTCTAGGTTTTACCCCCAATTAGAACTTGAAAGAGAGAGAAAATCAATTAGGGTTTGTGGATAATTTTTGGGAGGAAGTTTGCAGGGGTTTAGGTCTGGTTATTTGTGATATAAAATGAAGGCTATATTGCAGGAGATAATACTTTAAATGGGCTCTTTGTCCGACCCGAAATTGCCTATTTTTGGGCTCTCATTTAACCAAGTAGGTGACACACCTACTTGTCACCTAGCAGTTTGTGCAGTCTCGCAACAATGCCTATATCTCTCTATTCCGATGTTGTATTGATAAACGGTTTAATGAGGTGGAAACTAGACTCATAGATATTCAATTTTGTGGGTATATCACCCCGTAATTCCTAGTAAATTAGGAGAAAATATTAGTAACATTTGACCTAAAGTTTAAGTAAAATTATGAACATAAGTTGCGACAACTTTTGTCGACTTTTGTTTCATAACTTGTTTGAATTAAATACATATGATACGGATATTATATGATTCAAATACCTTAAAACAAAACATCTTGAGAATATTAAGTACCCCTAGGTTTACCCAAAAATACGGGTTACAACATCCTTGATTCGTTTAACTTCTAATACTTGTTAATCACCCTTATACACTCTTGTATTAATTAAGACCAATAGGATTAACTTCTTATCATATCAAAGATAATCTCTTCTCAGATTTACATCAATTAACTTATGGCATGAACCAACGTACGTGAATATGGGTTGTAACACCCCCCCCCCCTCCCTTAGGAACATTCGTCCTTGAATGTAAGGGTTTATGGGGGAGCCTAAGTCATCGTGGATTCCAACAGAAATTTCCCTCTGAGTTTCCCCTAGAAAATGGATACTAGCAAAACTTGCAAGCAGTTAAACCCAACGTATAGTCTCACAAAGCTATATCAAGCATTATGGATATGTACATTATTTGTATATCACCATTTTGTATTACGGAAGAGTATTCTCAAGATAATACTTACCTCATAGAGCCATTACACCTTCTAATGCGTCCTGCGTTCCCCTGGCATCCTCGTTATCTTGAACCTGGAATAAGTAAGGGTATTTATACTTCATCTCCTCTTCTGCTTCCCATGTAATTTCTTCCATATTCTTGTTTCTCCACAATACTTGATGGAAGCTACATCCTTTGTTCTCAGCTTGCGGACTTGTCGATCTAATATAGCCACTGGCACTTCTTCATATGATAGATCCTCTGTAACTTGTACATCTTTGGTAGGGACAACTCGAGAAGGGTCTCCAATACATTTCCTCAACATAGATACATGGAATACCGGGTGGAAAAATTCCAATTTGGATGGAAATTCTAACTCATAAGCAACCTGTCCAATTCGTCGAAGAATTTTGTACGGACCGATATACCGCGGACTCAACTTACCCTTCATCCCAAAAATCATAACACCCTTCATCGGCGAGTTCCTCAGGAAAACCCAATCACCAACCTCAAACTCCAGATCACGACGTCGGACATCAGAATAAGACTTTTGCCTGCTTTGCGTCGTCCTCAGCGCTCTTGTATCAGTTTCACCTTCTCAATGGCTTGGTGAATCAAATTTGGCCCATATAGTTCTGTTTCACCGACTTCGAACCATCAAAGTGGTGATCTACATCTCCTCCCGTATAGTGCCTCGTACGGGGCCATTTTAATACTGGAATGGTAGCTAGTATTGTAGGAAATTCTATGAGTGGAAGATGGTCATCCCAATTCCCCTTGAAATCCAGAACACATGCTCGTAGTATATCTTCAAGTGTATGAATGGTACGTTCATCCTGTCCATCAATTTGTAGATGGAATGCGGTACTGAGATTCACTTGTGTGACTAAACCTTTCTGTAAAGACCTCCAAAAGTTAGCCGCAAATTGTGCTCCTCGGTCTGATATAATAGATACTGGTACACCATGAAGCCTAACAATCTCCTTGATATACAACTTCACATAATCTCCAGTTGTGTAAGTTGTCTTAACTGGCAGAAAATAGGCACATTTTGTAAGTCGATCAACTATCACCCATATGGAGTCAAACTTATGATAAGAGCGAGGTAATCCAATAATGAAGTCCATATTAATCACCTCCCATTTCCAGGTCGGAATCTCTATATTCTGAAGCAATCCACTAGGTTTCTAATGTTCGATTTTTACTTGTTGACAATTAGGACACTGGGCTACAAATTCTACAATAGACTTCTTCATGTTATCCCACCAATACTGATCCTTAACATCATGATACATCTCTGTCAATTCGGGATGGATGGAATATCGGGATTGATGAATCTCAATCATAATCTTCTCTCTCAACCCCGCCACATCAGGCACACATAACCGGCCCTGGTATCTCAGTCCCCATATGCTCCGATCTCAAAAGCCGTAATTTTTACATTGTTTAATTCTCTCTCCCAATCATACTAAGGTAGGATCTTCATATTGCCGTGCTTTTACCTCGGCTACGAAAGATGATCTTGATGTATTCTGTACAGTAACCCCTCCATCATCAGAGTCTAACAATCTAATTCCCATATTGCCTAGCTGATGAAGCTCTTTAGTCAACCCCTGTCTACCTGCCTCAATGTGTACTAAGATTCACATTGACTTACGACTGAGGGTGTCTGCCACAACATTGGCTTTACCGGGATGGTAAAATATCTTGACATCGTAATCTTTCAGTAATTCAAGCCACCTACGCTGCCTCAAATTCAACTCCTTCTGCTTGAAGATGTATTGTAAACTCTTGTGATCTGTGTAGATGTCAACATAGACGAAGTATAAGTAGTGCCTCCATATCTACAAAGCATATATTACTGCAGCCAATTCCAAATCATGGGTTGGGTAATTATTTTCATGCTTCTTCATTTGTCTTGATGCATAAGCAATCACCTTCCCATGTTGCATCAATACGCACCCCAAACCTATACATGAGGCATCACAATATACCATATAACCTTTTGTTCCTTCTGGGAGAGTGAGCACTGGCGCAGATGTCAATCGATTCTTTAACTCCTGAAAACTTCGTTCACAAGCGTCAGATCACTGGAACTTAGTAGCTTTCTGTGTTAACTTAGTCAATGGTGCTGAAATAGAGGAAAACCCTTCCACAAGTAGCCTATAATATCCTGCTAGCCCCAGGAAGCCGCAGACTTCTGATGGTGTTGTAGGTCTCGGCCAATTCTTTACTGCATCGATCTTTTGAGTGTCGACACTAATACCCTTGTCAGATATCACATGGCCAGGGAATTCTACTGAGTTCATCCAGAATTCACATTTGGAGAGCTTAGCATATAACTTACGATCCTGGAGCGTCTGTAATACTATCCACAAGTGGCCCGCATGTTCCGCCTCAGAACGAGAATACACCAAAATGTCATCAATGAATACGATCACGAACACGTCAAGATAGGGCATGAATACAATATTCATGAAATCCATAAAAGTTGTTGGGGAATTTGTTAGCCTGAACGACATCATCAAGAACTCAAAGTGCCCATATCTTGTCCGGAAGTCCGTCTTTGGAATATCCTTCTTCTTAACCCTCACCTGATGATACCCTAAACGTAAGTCAATCTTGGATAAATACTTTTCACCCTGGAGTTGGTCAAACAGGTCATCAATACTTGGAAGTGGGTACTTGTTCTTTACAGTAAACTTATTCAATTGTCGATAATCAATACACATCCTTAACGACCCGTCTTTCTTCCGTACGAACAGGACTGGCGCACCCTAGGGTGAAGTGCTAGGCCTAATGAATCCCTTATCCAGTAAGTCCTTCAACTGCGCCTTCAACTCTTGCAACTCTGTCGGGGCCATCCTGTATGGAGGAATAGATATGGGTTGAGTATCAGGCAACACATCAATGCTAAACTCAATCTCTCTTTTAGGAGGAAGGCCTCGGAGTTCATCTGGAAAAATATCTGGAAAATCAGTGACCACGGGGATGGATTGTAGAGTAGGTGGCTTCGCCTCCACATCCCTAACGCGAACGAGATGATAAATGTAACCTTTTGATATCATCTTCCTTGCCTTAAGATAGGAAATAAACCTACCTTTCGGTGTAGCAATGGTCCCTTTCCATTCGATGATGGGTTCATCAGGAAATTGAAACCTAACTATCTTCATACGACAATCAACATTTGCATAGCATGAGGCTAACCAGTCCATTCCCATTATCACATCGAAATCAACCATTTCTAATTCAAATAAATTCGTCGAGGTTTGACGACTACAAATCATCACTGTGCAACCTCTATATACCCTTCTAGCAATCACAGAATCTCCTATAGGAGTAGATACCGCAAGTGGTTTACTTATTTATTCAGTTTCAACGCCAAACTTATTAGCCACAAAGTGTGTAACATATGATAATGTAGATCCCGGATCAGTCAACGCATATACATCGTAAGAAAACACAGACAATATACCTGTAACAACATCCTAAGATGACTCGAGATCCTATGCACTGCACCTCTACCTATACCACGACCTGTCGACTGCTAAAAACCTCGTGCTGAAGGTCGAACTAATGAGGAAGAGCCATGCAGAATCCAGTTGGCTGAGCCATACCACCACCTTCTCTATTAGGACAATCTCGCATCATATGGCCAGGATGTCCGCAAGAATAGCATGCATCATAACCTCGATGGCACAGCCCAAAGTGGGCCTTGCCACACTGATCACAACGGGGTGTTGGGAGTCTCGTCTAACTAGTATCCCTATGATACTGTGAGCCTCATGCCCGCGAACTCTGACCTAGACCAGAATAGGTAAATCGATCATACCGAGGCCTCTGAAATTTTGGAGGAGCACTAGCTACAGATGGCACCGAACTCCTCGAAGACTGGGGCCTAACACTGCCTCTGAACTCATGAGAATACCCTACAAATATCGCCCTCTTATGTTGGCCCCTATCCTTCTCCCTATCTTCCCTTTGCTAGCGCTTACGATCCTCTAGGGTCTGGGCATAAGCCTAAATACGGGAAATATCCATGCCCTCCACCAAACTACCTTGTCTCGGCCACCATATGGGGATAATACCTTGATAAAGAATCAAACTACATACTATACTCTCGCACACTCAAACTACCTTGTCTAAGGTTCAAGAACTTATCATCTCTAGCTCGTCGTATCTCAAATGGAAAATAGTGACGAAGGAAGGCCTTAGAAATTTCCTTCCACACAGCTAGAGGGGCGTTCCGACACCTGGATCTCTCCCAACTATCATACCAGAAAACCGCTAAATCCCGTAATCGATAAGAAGCCAACTTTACTACCTCTGTATCTGTAGCATGCATTACTTGCAGTGTACGATGAACCTAGTCAATAAAAGTCTGCAGGTCCTCTTTTGGGGTCTGATCTGGTAAACACTAGAGTGTCTAGATTAATAAAATCACGAACTTTCGTACTATCCGGTTTATCAACAGCACCATAATTCTTCCTGTGAGCCTAAGCAGCTATCAAGCTAGTCAATAATTGTACCGCACTCCGCATATTCTGGTCTGTAGGTCCATACGGAGGAACTGGTGGTGTTGGGTGCCTCCTAATATCCTCTGGATGAGATGGAGTAGATGAGGTATGAGACGGCATCTCACTATGAGCCTCGCTTTGACCTGCTTTGGCTTGAGGCACCTAACTGGTACCCTCTCCCGTAGCTATATCAAGTCGTCTGCTAATCACTTGCTTCCTAGTCAAAGGCATTGCTGAAAGAAAACAATGTTAATATTAGATACAAACACTAAATACTCAACTCTAAGCACGATCTAGATTCAGGAAGAAGGTAACAACCCTAGATGTCATGTAGTCTCCTGATTATAAATGTGGCGCGCTACACATCTATAATCAAGACTCTACTACACACGGCTCATAGACAACCCCTAGGACAGACTTGCTCTGATACCAAGTTTGTCATGAACAAACTGGAGGATCATGACTAGTACCCGGGCCATACTTGCCGAGCACCAACGTACATTTTATCTAACCTTCTTTATTATCTTTAAGAGACGACGAGATCAATATAAATGGTAGATATGGATGATGAACAATAAACAATGAAATATAATGGCATGAACCTACATCACATGGGATGATAAGACTACTAAGAAATTACAAATAAGGTACGAGCTACAATGCTGCCATCAAAGACTATACAACAAAAATTAGCCAACAAGGCATACCAACTATACATGAGTCGACACCTGTCTATGAGCCTATAAAGGAGCATAAGTGATACAACATTTCCGGAATAGGGCCCCGACATACCCATAATATCTATAACAAAAATGCATACTAAGACCATAGAAAGTCTGGAGAAAGGATCTTGCCAATAACCGATGAACTAGGAAGCCTACTGTGGTGGGGGGTCTGCGTCTACCTGTCTACTAGGACCTGTATCACGACATACAGTGTTCAAAAATAAAAAGGACGTCAGCACGAATAAAGTACTGGGTATGTAAAGCAGGAAAGCATAAGTAAGAACAGTAATGTAAACAGGGATAAAGTATATACAACCTCTGACATCTGGGTACCTCTGAGGGCTACTGACATGAAATGCCTGATACATACATATATATATATATATATATATATATATATATATATATATAAACTTTTAAAACATATGCCTCTGTGGGAAACATCATCATCATATCGTACCCGGCCGTCATAGGCTCTGTAAAACGTACCCGGCCACATGGAGCTCGATAAAACCCAACTGATCAGTGGTTGCACAATAGGTGTCGTACCTGGCCGACTATAGCACGGCTCGGTAGATTAAAATAGATACATATATATAATGCATGTAGGACTCATTGGAATCATATTTTGAACCTTTCGGAGTGACGTAAGGTCGATATTCTCTGTACACGTTATTAGTACTAACTCTTCATCAAGAATCTTATAAGAATCAGGAAGTACCAACAACATTTATAACATAAGAATAAGAGAAACAACCCCAACATCAATTGTTCCATAAGAAGGGAAACAATGTAAGTATTGCTAGATTCTAAGAGTAGAGTATCTTTGGAAGCTCGTTCATCGCATTATGTACAATCGGAGTCGTGCAAAAGAAGGAAAGGGATAGCCTCACATACCTAGTATATATACTTCCCAACCTCAAGCTATGCAAATTCACGACTCCTTAATCTACAATAAGAGAAATGACACTATCGTTATCGTTTAAGCGTCGTAACTATTATGCTTCGACCATAATATATTTTACAATGAAACGGACAGCACCTCCCCTATATATATGACTTAAAACAAGTAAAAACAATCACCAAACAGCCCAAACAACATCAATAATAATCATATTGAGCCTCCCAAAACAGTCCACACAACCTAATCACTTCATACATAAGACGACCACCGTAGTAGTGTCAAACGACCCGGAAATATTACAACGAACGACCAGAACACCACCCTACATGTATATGGTTTTTATCCACACCCTTCATCCTCCAAAAATCCACAAAAAAGTAGTAAAACACGCATCCCAATAGCAACACAAAGCAGTCCACAAAACAGTCTGCTACAAGTGAATAACTCGAACTCACGGCTTCCGATCACCGTCACGTGAGTTCTTACAAGTATAGAACGAATTTCCATGAATTTACAGCAGAAAAAATGGATGAAAGATATCAGTAAACTTACCTTAGTTTTAGGATAACTCAGCCCTTATCTTGGTTCTTCAAACTCTAGGTTTTAACCCCAATTAGAACTTGAAAGAGAGAGAAAATCAATTAGGGTTTGTGGATAATTTTTGGGAGGAAGTTTGCAGGGGTTTAGGTCTGGTTATTTGTGATATAAAATGAGTCATATTGCAGGAGATAAGACTTCAAATGGGCTCTTTGGACGACCCAAAATTGCCTATTTTTGGGCTCTCATTTAATCAAGTAGTTGACACACCTACTTATCACCTAGCAGCATGTGATGTCTTGCAACAATGCCTATATCTCTCTACTATGGTCGTATTGATAAACGGTTTAATGTGTTGGAAACTAGACTCATAGATATTCAATTTGGTGGGTATATCACTCCGTAATTCCAAGTAAATTAGGAGAAAAGTTTAGTAACATTTGACTAAAATTTAAGTAAAATTATGAACATAAGTTGTGACAACTTTTGTCGACTTTTGTTTTATAACTTGTTTGACTTCAAGACATATAATACGGATATTATATGATTAAAATACCTTAAAACAAAACATCTTGAGAATATTAAGCACCTCTAGGTTTACCCAAAAATACGGGTTACAACATCCTTGATTCGTTTAACTTCTAATACGTGTTAATCACCCTTATACACTCTTGTATCATTTAAGACCAATAGGATTAACTCCTTATCATCTCAAAGATAATCTCTTCTCAGATATACGTCAACTAACTTATGATATGAACCAATGTACGTGAATATGGGTTGTAACAATCAACTCCGACTCGGGGACTGTCCTCGATTGTCGGCTCATCAAGCTATCTAACTCGAAGTCGTAAGACCTCAGGGCCAGCATCTTTGAACTCATAAGCCCTCCACGAGGCAGCATCAACAACATAAGCCTTCCATGAGGCAATATCAATTATGGCTCAAGTACTTTCCTCGACAGTCGACTCATAGTCGTAAGACCTCAGGGCTGGCAACTTAAAACTCATAAGCCCTCCATAAGGCATCATCAAAACTATAAGACCTCAAGCAAGGCATGTACTGACTTATAAGACCTTAAAAAGTCATAATCCTGATATCAAAGTCAAGGCTATATATCGAACTTATAATACCCCTAAAAAGGTATACCCTCGATATAGGCACAGAGGCTATCTCACTTGGGCACTAAAAGGCTACGGCCAAATACAATTACCACCGTAATAATGCTCCGGCCAAACTAATGCGACTCAGAGACGTATGACTGTCGCTATAAAATCACAAGCCTCCAATTACTTCAAAACACTTTGAAAAAAACTGGTTAAGGGTTGTACCGACCTAAAGCGTAAGAGCCCAAGTCGCCAGCTACACTAAAGGTCGTACCGACCTAATGCGTAAGAGCCCAAGTCGCCAGCTACACCGAAGGTCGTACCGACCTAACGCGTAAGATCCCAAGTCCCTATCTACAGGTCGTACCAACCCAAAATGCCTCAGGGCTGATTTTAAAACCTAAAGGCCGATGAGCTTGAGTCAAAATCCGACTCGGAGACCGAGCCTGAAATGGTTAATTAAAGCGCCTCAGGGCCTAATGCGTAAGAGCCCAAGCTAGTTGCACCGAAGTTCGTACCGACCTAACACGTAAAAGCCCAAGTCGCTAGCTACAAGTTGTACCAACCCAAAACACCTCAGGGCCAATTTAAAAACATAAGGGCCGATGAGCTCGAGTCGAAATCCGACTCGGAGTCTGAGCCCGAAACGGTTAACTATAGCGCCTCAGGGCCAAGCACGTATGAGACCAAGTCGCCAGCTATATTAAAGGTTGTACCAACCCAATGTGTAAGAGCCCGAGTCGCCAGCCTAAAAAGCCTCAGGGCCAACTTAAAGAACCTAAGGGTCGATAAGCTCGAAGTCCAAATCCGACTCGAAGAGTGAGCCCTAAAATGGTTAACTAAAAAGCGCCTAAGGGCCAACGCGTAAGAGCCATAGTCACCATCCACATTAAATTTTGTACCAACCCAATGCGTAAGAGCCTAAATGCTAGCCTAAAAAGCCTCAGGGCTAATTTGTAACCCCAAGGGTTTCATTTCTAAGTCCCATTCATCGGACTAATCATCGACAGGCATCGAAGCCTATTTGAAGAGACCAGAAATGAAACAAGGAATAATGAAAGGCCTTTTATATATTATGAAAGCTCACAAAGCACATTTACAAAGCTCAAAGTTGGAGCTCTTATACAGGAAAAAAGAATAAATGAAAAACTAATCTACCGCTGGGGTGTTCCTTCAACGACTCCCTTAGTGGTTATGCTTCCAGCGGCTTGGCCCTCGGTCCCCAGATCTTCAATGGCCTCTTCCCCTTTGGGGACTTCACCCTCATCTCCATCATCTTCCGATCCACTGCTCGAATCATCTTCGAAAGCAAGCAGGGCCACCGATTCCTTTTCTAGGGTCTTCACCCTCTCGATCTCAGCAAAAAAATTGAGACCCCTTGCATGTATATCCTCGAGAACCTACCGCCGAGACTTTAATCATGCATGCTCCAGAGCTCGGGTAAGCCCAAGCTCAGCCTCCTCGGCTTCTTTCCTGGCATGGGCATTTGCAGCAGCAGCAGCATCAACCTTATACGAGTTTATGAGCGCATCGGCTTCAGCCTTAATTGAAGATAGCTCGGTGATCGATTCAGCATAGAGGTCCTTATATTTACTACTTTCAGCCCTTGCATCTCGAGGCAAGTCTCAAGCGAGGTTAAATTCCCTTGGAGGGCCTCTCTCTCATAAGTTATCTCATTTACGCACTGGTTAAGCCCAAGGATCTCAACATCCCTGGCTCTGAATCCTTCCCGCATCAAGGCATCTTTTTCCTTAAGCTACAAAGATCAACCTGATAATGTTGAGTATTGATATCAGGCGGGAACAAAAATGAAACATACAGAAGGCTATGTTACCTGCTCATCAAGATCACACCATTTCTGAGATACCGTTTCTAAACGGGCACGGAGGACCAGCACTTCTTTCTCCTTTCGGGCAAGAAGAGTCCTGAGCTCATCCACCTCCAATAAAAATCTCTTACACTCCCTCTCATAATAGGTCAGCTCAAATTAGAACTAGACTGTGGTCTGGTTATAAAGCACTTTCGCCTGAAAACATAAAGGAAAGAGGGTCAAAGAAATACTAATCAAAGCTCAAAACAATCAACGAATAAATTACATGTTTGCAAAGCTTTTCAGCCTCCTCGAAAATGAACACGGCATTAAGAACGGGATTCTTCGTGGCCATAGTAAAGATCCCCTCGAATACGTCTTTCCCTCCGAGAGACGCCCCTGCATCGGAAGATTCTATATTATGGGCATCATGTGTCTCCCTCAGAGAAAATGTTGAAATCGGTGAAGAATCACCTACATCAATGACCCCAGATAGATCGATCGGGGCCTTCAGCTCACGATTAAGCTCCCGCAGCTCATCCGCTAAGTGTCCTTCGGCCCGAGGAATATCTCGACTGGCAATTGACTCAGGGACATCATTTGTCCTACCCTCAGAAACACCTCCGGCCCCAGATAGGATGGCATCGTCGACTTCTGGTCTAGAATCCCTCAGCTCTACAGTAATCGGATCAACAAAGGCAGAAGCAGTTACGCTTCCATCTCCCTCGGGCGATGTCGGGAAATAATCTTCTCATTTAAAGTCGCGGAGTCGGCCTTGGAATTTTTCACTATAGCCTTCGATGGCCCCAGAAACTCGATCGACGGTTCCCTTTTTCTCTTTCTCTCCTCATTCGGTTTTGGGATATCTGCTTCCCCGGGCGATGCTTCTCTCATCAAAGAGGCCTCCCCTAGGACTTCATAATCACAAAACATGAAAGGTCATAGTATATTCAGAAGACGTCTCTTTTAAAATAGAACTCAGGTATTGCAAGAGGGAGGGGACCACTATGATCTTTAGCTTCCCATCGGCCCTTGGCCAAATCGTGCCATACGCGCTGAGCATACCGGCAGATTGAATCAAGTCATCGAACCCAGCTTGGGATATCCTTAACCACATCGGGGTACCACGCAACAGCTACATCATCAAAGAGAGTTAGTTCAAGGGAAAGTTGGCACGGAGGAAGATTAAAGTATTAACTTACGATTCATATTCCATTCCTCAGGGTACAGCATCCTTTCAAAAGAAATCAAATCAGAGGTCCTAACCCGAACAAAGTGGCTCATCCACCCTATGTCCTTGTCTTCATCGATACAAGAAAAGAAAGCCTTCGAGGCCCGGCGATAAAGTTTGATCAGAACGCCCCTGTAAAGGCGCAGATTGTACACTCTAATCAGGTACCCAAGGGTGAAAGGAATCCCCTTGACCATATTTGCAAAATGCCTAATCATGTAAACAGTACGCCAAAATGATGGATGAATCTGGTCGAGCATCAATTGATATCGCTTGCAGAAATCGAGAACCACGGGGTTTATCTACGGCGAAGACGGCCCTGCCGGGAATAGGGTAAATGGATAGGTGTATACACTGAGGAAGCCGGTTTTATGGGATGTTATGTCTTCCTCCCGAGAAGGAATCTCCACTTGCACCACATCTCCCCAGCGGCAGTCAGCCTTCACCTTCTCGGTGTTTGTAATCATGTTATATCGGGATATGGGTTCACACTGCCCCGGCTTCGATGAAGGTTTGTCGACCTTGAAATCGGAGGTCGTCTCGCAAGAACCAGGGATTCACTCCTCGAGATTTTGGGGGTACCATTACCTTACCCTTGTAATAACGTAAAGATGAGGAGGCTTTATCGTCTCGTGGAATAAATTTGGAGGCCTCTGTCATTTCTAATAAAAGATTTCGAAGGAAACGGGAAAGAGTTGATCAGAAAAAGGATAGAGAAAGGAAGAAATGAGGGCTATATTTGAAAGGTTAGAAGAAGTAATTAAGGGTGAGGGGCAGAAGAAGGAGTATTTATAGGGGCCAACCGCGCATGTTGGGGAAAGCCAAAGGGAAGTCGACCACCGTAATAAATTCGAATCTTTTTCAAGAGCTGTGTGAATATGAAGCATGCCTCCTATCACATCAGCCGCCTACGTGGCATGACTAACGGAATAATGAAGGCGTTAAAAAGTTGGTGAATTCAAAATGTTGCTTGTCTTTTCATTCCAAAAAATGCAGGGACTATCTATATGCGCTGAACCGGGGAAGGCCAATTTTAAAGCTTCTTCAACATTCTGAGCCTCGACCTCTGTCGTATCGGAGCAGAATCTTAATTTCAATTCCGAGATGCATCCCTCGTGGAAGTATTCTGAGTGGTCGATATACCTCGAGGTAGGGTAAACATCGAAGAGTGTCATGGGAAAGTGGGAAGTTCTAGAAGGCACGTGGCTAAAGCTGGCCAAGTCTGCAAGAATAGTACAGGCCCGTATCATGGCATTAAGTGGTTATACCATCCATCTCTCTTTTGAAATAATTACACATGTAATATGTTGGGATTCCCCCTCATATATAAAGGGGACCCATGTCACTCTGTAAGACACATGACATTGAATACAAGAACAAGAACATCCTCTGATCTCTAACAAAAATATTCTCTACAATTGCTTCATTGATTAACTTCCTTTCATTTATTGTGTTCATTAGTTGTTTTTCATTTTTTATTTTTTATTAATCACAAATAGGCCATATTCGAGGCCTTCAATACTGTTATATCATTCTCGATGGTCCTTTGTCAGACTTCCAAGCTCGACCTCAAGGCCTATTCAGCCCGACCTCGAGACCCCGTCTCTCCACTGCTCGGTTTGCATAATCTCGTTATCCTTCGCTTTTATTTTATTTTCTCACCTCTCACTTAGCATCTACTTCCTAAACAACTGGTATTAAAATTGATAAGGAATTTTCGGACCATAAAATCAAATATAATTGTAATTACCATTTTCAAGGTAAACATTTCCTATTACAAACAGTGTTGTATTTCGAGACTACTAGTACGAAGCTTATGACTCAGTTCCACCAAATTTTGGCAGTTATTTATTAGTTGTGTTGTTGAGTTTTTTTATTAATAGTTTAATGCTTTAGATTTGAAGTTTTATTATTATTTCTATTATTTCCTTATACATGTTAGGCTTAACTAGTATTAGAGACTATGTTCCATCACGACATACTAAGGTGGGAAATTGGGGTCGTGACATGACACCTCTTTGTTGAACCATGCATCTGGAAGACAGTGAAGTTAACTCCATTGGACTCAACTAGTCCCAAATTGCGTAGAATATCATGACACCAATTTAAGAAATCATGGGCGTCCTCTAAAGGCGCATAGCTAAAGTGAGGAGGAGACAACTTTTTGAAATTATCTATCCTCTTTAGCGCCTCATGTGACATTATAGGCCTAACCTCAAGTTGTGCGACAACAATAGGTTGAACCACCCCAACTAGTAACACTCATGGGTCTGATATATGTTGCATATCTTCTCTAGAGTACGAGTAGTGGAGTTTGGTCTCCTCCCCATCTTGAGAAGAGGCTGGTGCCTTACGAAGAACACCTGCCCAAGCCATTCTCTCCATAAGTCCAACCATACGGACCAAGGGGACCTAAAGAACTAGAGTAACAGTATATCCCTCCGGAACATGTGTTAGTCCCATTAGCTCAACCTGGGCTGGAATCTCATCATGTGGATCAATATGGGACTCGCCTAATGCATCTCTAGAACGAGCATGAGTAGTTGCATGTGCAGCTTTACCCCTGTCCCGACCTCTACCTCCTCATATATATCTCGTAGTGGCTACGACCTGGGACTCCAGCTCCTAATCAGTTGTGGCTAAAGCATGTGTCCTCACCATTTATGAGAGAATAAAAGAAGAAAGATCAAACACTAGTATAGAACAAAGTTGCACGATAGATAAAGAAAGAAAGTGAAATTTCCTAAAGTCTTATTGCCTTTCAAAAATAAGTAGAGACGTCTCCATACATATCGTTAAGACTTTACTAAGTTTTCTCTTGACTCGTGAGACCTATGCACTCATACCGCATGCTAGGCAAGCCAACACTTAACATAGCTAAAGGAATAAAACTATGCAATAAAAAATGTGATATCATAACAATTTATAGAACTCAGTAATGTATAACAACATTAAAACCAAACATTAATCAAGAAACCTCCAAGAACTGGTGTCATCGAGTACATGCGCTTCTACAAAATTACTAAATACAATGCCTAAAATAATAAACACACTATTTGAAGTGATAAAGAGTAGCAAAACCAAAAGAAAGGTGACTTCAAGGCCTGCGGGAGAGAGTGCATCACTACCTCGAGTCTCCTTATCAATACAAGCTAGTGCGTCCTCCGAGTTCCACTAGGTCTGATGCCAAAATATACACAAGAAGTGCAAAAGTGTAGATTAGTACAACTGACTCAATTACTTTGTAAGTCAAGCCTCACCCCGACGAGGTAGTGACGAGTCTAAGAGAAGATGCCTACAAATAAACATGTGCAGTAAATAAGCAAGAGAACGAACAAGAAAATAACTGATAAAACAATATTAAGAGACATAATAGTAGAAATTACGAGAAAATAGTAAAATTATCAACTAAAAGAAATAATCAACACGGTCCTCAAAAGTCAAGACCAAACCTATCTCAACAACTCTAATCCAAAAGTACAAGATAATTATTGTGGTACCACATAGCTGAGTTCACAAATTCATATAAATAATGAGAGAGTAAAAGATATTATTTCAATAGTGGAAGAACACACATTATGCATATATAACTCATCATTACTGCAAAGAAACACCCGTCGTTCATATATTGCAGATCCTCATAGCACGGAAGCACTCGTCATGCAATTTCTCTCAACCCACAGCATGGAAGTACCCGTCGTGCATAGTCACTCATCCTCACCAAGAATAAACATAAATAGATTACCAAGCAAGGTGGGAAGCACGAGAAATATAAAGAAGAGTAAATGAACATAATTCCATATGGAAAATAACCATCACTTTACACTAATAGCCAAATCATCATTCCTAAAGTCTTAATACCCAACATCACAACAAACTCAATATAGCTATTAACATGAATAGAAACAATCAAAGAGTTTCACAATCTAATTAGAGCATGGAACATACTACTAAAGCAACAATACATAAATGAAGATAGTTCTACCCACATGCTTAATCCCTAGAAAACGCCTATACACCCACCACCTTGTATATATTCCACCCCCAACACATATAGAACATAGAAAATAGATTCATTTATATCCTAATTTCCTCAAATCACGGCTATCCAAGATACTTACCTCTTTTAGGTAAAAATAAATCCTCTAATACCGCATTTCTTTTAGCACAAGCTCCCAAATCACTCGAATCTAGCCAATTAATTCTCAAATAAGTCAAAACAAGCTTTAGAACTACACTAATATCGAAAAGTTTGATCTTTAACATATACGGAAAAGTCAACAAAAAGTCAACCCAGACCACTTGGTTGAAATTTAAAATCAAGACCAAATCCCGTTTACCCATTCACTCCCGAGTCCAAATATGTGATTTGTTTCGAGATCTGACCTCAAATCCAGGTCTTAATAGCGAAAATATTAAATAATTATTTTCTACCCAAAAACATTATTTCTACTCTATAATTATCTACATCTACGGATGAAAATCTATGGGAAGTAGTGAAAATTAGTCAAAAATAAGTTAAAGTTACTAACCCTTGTAGTTTGGAAGAAATTGCTCCCAAATCGCCTCTAGGAAGTCTAGGTCTAAAAAATGGGGAAAATGAGAAAATCCCGAAATCCCTAACTTTTAAATAGAAACAAATGTCGCAATTGAGAACTCTTGTTCGAAATTTCACAGCTTACAATTGGGAACCGCATGGTTGCAATTGCAAAGTGTGATATGAGGCACTAAAGTCCAAATGTGATACCCTTTTCACATTTGTGAGGGTCGCAAATGCGACACCCGCTTCAAAATTGCAAAGCTCACCCTTCTCATCCCTCCATCGCAAATTCGAGGTTATGATCGCAAATGCGGACCTCACAATTGCTAGCAGACCACCGCAAATACAATATCTGCACTCCAACAATCTCAACTTGGAAAAATCAGTGTGAATCTAATCCCAACCCTTAGTCCCTTTTCCAAACATCAACACAATATATAAAGTTCATACGAACTCGCTCGTAAGCTCAAAACATCAAAATAACATTTAGAATCAAGAATCGAGCATCAAAACTTAATGATTACCAATTTCATAAACTTGTTTCTCAACTTTCTGTAATAACTGTCAAAATGGCCGCGGGTCACCCAGGACCCCAAACAAAATATGCGTTCAAGTCCAAAATCATCATATGACTCAATTAGAATCATCAAAACACTGATCTGAGGTCATTTACCAAGAATCTTGACCGTGGTCAAATCTAGAAACTTTTATGTTTCAAAATCAATATTTTGTTGAAAAATAAAACTTAATATTTTCAAAAATAAAAACGGACCATGCACGTGATAAATCATTAAATTAAGCTATTCGAAGTCTCAAATCACAAAACAATATAGAGAACTCAAAATCACCTATCAGGTTGTCATACTATTGCATTATTTTCAAGACTCCAATTTGCATGTCGCTATATCAACTGGTATTTGGAAAGGGGTGTCACTTGCCAGTGCAGTTGGAGAAAAGAGAAAGATGGTCATTTATCACGACCCAAACCGATGGGCCGCGATGAGTGCCTGAGTCCTACCTGTCGAACACCCTTAAGCATGCGACTAAGATATAAATATGAATAACATCTGCTGAATCACGAAAATAACATGTGTGAGGAAAACCTGTCCAAAAGACATATATATATATATATATACGTGCGGAATACATAGGGTGAGCCGACAAGGATGCTATAGACAACTATATATCCAAAATTTGAAAGCCGACAAGACCACATACTATCCAACTATACATAACTGTCTACAGACCTCTAATAGAAATACAATTGTACAAAGACGGGACTAAGCCACGTCATACCCATTTATGTATAAAAGCATATCGTACCAAAATCAAAAGCAACTCCGGATCAAGTGGAGCACGCCAACTCTCGCTGATCAAGGACCCGAAAAAGGGGGTCGTCATCTTGCCTACCTGCACCTGCGAGCATGAAACGCAGGCCCCGAGAAATAGGGTGTCCGTACAAACAATGTACAGAATATGTAGGGCATGAAAATCAGTAAATAAGAGACATAGATGAAACATGGAATAAAGGATTCCGCTTGTAAGTCTAAATAACTTTGTAAATTCTACAACATTTATAGTGACATGCACATGCATATAAATGTCGTGTCATGCATAGGTATATGTGTACATAACATCATCATGCCTATAAGGGAATCTCATCATATCGTCTCGGCTACTGTGGACAACATCATCAATATATACCTGATCAGGTGGTGGTGTGTATATAACACCGTAATATTTTTCACATATATATATATACACGCGTATATAACACCATCTAGTCATGGGTCAATGTACATGTATAAATGAATGACATGCATGAAAATATGTTAATAATCTCAATATTTCTTTCGGATAAATTTTATCAACTGCGTATTATTTTGAGACCCATAAACAGAAGATATAATACTATGTCACATGGGGAATCAAGAACACAGAGATTCCTAGTCTTTCTATGAATAGAGTCATTTATGGAAATTGTGTGTTTGCTCGTTTTTCTGTATAATTTGGATCATGCCAAAAAGAAAGAAAGGATAGCCTTAACATACCAGGACTAGGAAAAAACTCGTGTAAGAAGGTTTACACCGTATTCTCTTAAAATTGCAAAATCCTTGTTCGATTTATTAAAGACCTGCACCCTTCTATGTTAGCTTCAGATTGCTTTCATCGTTGGATTCAGGTTTCATTTTCATTAGCTTCAGATGGTCTAATGAAGAGCCTTTTCTATTCCCTCAAAGGTTGGAGATACAAATCTTTTAATTTGCTAAAATTTATGTAGATTTTATTGAATTTCAAGGCTTTCATTTTAATTAGTTGCCACCTAACCCCACATGACAATGAGTTATTTGTTTTGGGTGGTTGCTTGCTGTCACATGGGGTGGGGGAGGGTCTTAATCTTATCCTATAATCAATTCATTAATTAAGTAATATCCCGCTACCCGATAATTAATCAATTACCACATAATTAAAAATTATCTCAAATTACTTAAAATTCTATTTATTTTTAATACATCATATTATCATGGTCATATGGTACCTTGTATGATACTAGTCCATAAATATCGGGTATTATAGCTCGGACCGTATTTTATCCCAAATCGACAACCTTCAATGAAACTCATTTTCTTTAATTCGTGTACCCTTTATCATTAATGGCATTTACTTATCGCTTGTTATAAGTAGCATAAATACGTTAACCTCAAGATAATATCATCCCCGAGTCTACGTTGATTAACTGAAGATGAAACTTCTATGTATGAAAACGCGAGATGTAACAGTATTGAGGCAACTAAACCTTGATATTGAAGTTGTTGGCACAAGTAGAGTCACATAGTTGCACGATCTTGATCAATTTTGTTGTCATTCTTTTGAGAGCACGAGATAATAAAAAAATAGGATGAAGATGATCGATGATAAAGACATCCCAGAGTAAAATTTTAAGCCTAGAGACCACGTATTGGTATATAATTAGAGGCTAAAATTGTTTCCAAGAAAGCTGTGTCAAGATGGAGCAGTGAATCTATGAAGAGGTACATTCTATTGGAGCAGTGAAGGTTGAATTAGCAGATGGTGTCCACAAGTTTATGGTCAATGGGCATAGATTGAATCACTAGAATGGCATAGTCGAGGAATCAAGTATGGCCTCATCCATCTATTCGATTAACTGAAGACGAAATTTTTACGTATGAAAACGTAATATGTAACATCCTTCCCTCCTTAGAAATATTCGTCCTCAAATGTTTAACTCCCCAGGATCTATATAACTTTGGCAGAGTCGCCTTTGTAACAATACTACTACCAATTCTTCCTGTAGAAACTCAATGATTCAATGCCACATAGGATCACAATCATCAATAACTAACACAAGGATCCATACACGTACCTTAAGGTAGAGATGTCTCAGTTGGATTCTCTAGAGGATGAAATAAGTAGAGATATCTAGACTTCATGTCTTCCTCGGCCTGCCAAATTATTTCTTCCACATTGTTGTTTCTCCAAAGTTTCACCGAAGCTACGTCTTTAGTTCTCAATCTCCAAACATGTCTGTCTAATATAGCAATGGGAGTTTCTTCATATGATAGCTGCTTTGTGACCTGAACGTCGTCAACTAACACAATTCTAGAAGGATCTCCGATACATTTACGGAGCATAGACACATGAAAGACTGGAGTACAGACTCAAAGTTCTAAGGCAAGCCTAACTCATATGCTACATGGCCTACCTTGCGTATGATCCTATATAGTCCAATGTACTGAGGCTAAGTTTTTCTTTCTTACCGAACCTCATAACACCTTTCATCGGTGATACCTTAAGGATTACCCAGTCATCAACCTGAAACTCCAAGTCTCACTGTCGATTACCCGCGTAAGACTTCTGATGGCTTTGAGCTGTTAATAGCCTTTCCTTTATCAGCTTAATTTTCTTGATTGCTTGTTGTACCGATTCTGGTCCTACTAATGTAGTTTCCCCAACATCGAACCACCTTATAGGAGACCTACACTTCTGTCCGTAAAGAGCTTCGTATGGAGCTATCTGAATATTGGAATAGTAGCTATTATTATATGAGAATTAAATAAGTGGCAGATGATCATCCCAACTACCTTTGAAGTCTATCACACAAGCTCGTAGCATATCCTCAAGTGTCTGAATAGTACGCTTAGCATGTCCATCTGTCTAGGGATGAATTAATGTACTAAGACTTACCTGAGTCCCCAATCCTTTTTGGAAGGACCTCCAGAAATTAGTTGTAAAATGAGCTCCTCTATCCGAGATAATAGATACAATGACACCATGCAGTCGTACTATTTCCTTAATATAAAGCCTTGCATAATCCTTTGCGGAATATGTAGTCCTAATGGGAAGAAAATGGGATGACTTTGTAAGCCTATCAACAATCACACATATCGAATTGAACTTACACTGGGTACGAGGTAAGCCTACGATGAAATCCATATTAATTAATTCCCATTTCCAAATCGGAATCTTTATAGCCTGTACTAATCCACCGGGGTTTTGATGCTCAATCTTAACCTGATGACAGTTAGGACACTGAGCAAAAAACTCTGCTATATCCTTTTTCATTCCATCCCACCAATATAATTCCATGATATCATGATACATCTTTGTCGCTCCTGGATGGATAGAACAACAAGAATAGTGAGTTTCTCCCATAACCTGCCGACACAGTCCTGCAACATTAGGGACACATAATCGTCCTCGATATCTGAGGACCCCATCTTATGTAATTTCAAATGGTGTCTTCTTCTTCTGAGGGGTGGTATCCTTATAATGAACTAACATAGGATCCTCGTACTGGCGTTCTTTCACTTTATTTACTAAAGAGGATGTTTTCATAACCTGAATAGTAATTCCAATATCACCTACGTCCGGTAACCGAACTCCAAGACTAGCTAACTGATGAATCTCATGGGCTACCCCTCTTTTCTAGCTGTAAATATGGCAGGCTACCCATAGATCTACAGCTGATGGCGTCGTCTACCATGTCCGCCTTCCCTGGATGGTATAAAATATCAACGTCATAACCTTTATGTAGCTCCAACCATCTCCTTTGAAGTAAATTCAATTCCTTTTTGTTGAAGACATACTGGAGACTCTTTATGATCCGTATAGATGTCAACATAAAGGCCATACAAGTAGTGCCTCCACATCTTTAATGCATGAATCACTGCGACTAACTCTAAATCGTGGGTCGGGTAATTCTTCTCGTGCTTTCTTAGTTGTCTAGAAGTATAAGCTACAACCTTACCATGTTGCATCAGTACACAACCCAATCCAACGCCCGAAGCATCACAATAGATAACATAACCATCACTCCCTTTTAGGAGCGTTAGAACCGGTGTTGAAATTAGTATATCCCTTAATGCCTGGAAACTCCGTTCGCAAGCATCAGTCTACTGAAACTTAGCTCCCTTTTGAGTCAACTTACATGGGTATTCTAATCTTTTACAATTCATGAAATTCCTCCTTTTAAATGCCCAAACTTCATCCTTTATCTATCATAATTACACCTTTATTCCACTACCAGGGCAACATTCCATCTCTTCTAAATGTTACTGGTCTTAGAATCCTTTGAGTTCACTTAGGCTATACTTAGCTTTCTATGACTTAGAGAAACCATCAGCTCTCTTATTTTCATGGGCTTAATCCCAAGGACTTATCCATTCTCATCACCTTCTCTCTCACATTTTCTTATCCTTATTCCTGTCTTCCTAAACCCTTGTCGCTCTACCATACCTTAGCTTGCGACCTACACATATCACTTTTGTCAAAGGTGCTAAAAGAGAAGAAAATCCCTTTACAACTCTCGTGTAATAACCTGCCAAACCGAGAAAGTTACGAACCTCCGTCGGTGTTGTGGGTGTAGGACATCTTTACTGCCTCAATCTTTTGTGTATTAACCGAAATACCTTCACTTGAAATAATATGCCCAAGAAAAGCTACAGAGTTCAACCAGAATTCACACTTAGAGAATTTTGCATACAACTTCCGTTTTTGTAGAACCCTGAGCTCAGTACGCAAATGATATGCATGCTCAGTCTCTGAACGATAATACACCAAAATATCGTCAATAAATACAATTGCGAACAAGTCTAAAAGGGTTTGAACACATGGTTCATCAAATCCATGAATACTGCTAGGGCATTGGTCAAACCGAACGACATAACACGAAACTCAAAGTGCTCGTACCTGGTCCTGAATGTTGTCTTCGGAATATCTTTCTCCTTAACCTTTACTTGATGGTACCTGGACCTCAAGCCTATCTTTGAGAAATACTTGGCACCTTGCAACTGATCAAATAAATCATCAATCCTCGGGAGTGGGTACTTATTCTTGATTGTCACCTTATTCAACTGTCTATAATCAATACACATCCGCAAGGAACCATCTTTCTTCCTCACAAATAACACAGGTTCTTCCCACGGTGATGTACTAGGTGTGATAAAGCCCTTTTCAAGAAAGTCCTTTAGTTGTCTCTTCAACTCTTTCATCTCTACATGGGCCATTCTATAGGGAGGAATAGTATTAGATGAGTATCAGGTAGTAGGTCAATAGCAAACTCAATTTTTCGCTCTGCCGGAAGACCCGGAAGCTCATCGGGAAACTCATTAACCACAGGGAGGGACTGAATGGTTGGTAACTCTACTTCCACATCCTGAACCCAAACTAAGTGATAAATATAGTACTTTCTGATCATCTTCCTTGTCTTGATATAGGAAATAAATTTACCTCTTGGCGATATCGCATTACCTTTCTATTCCAAAACAGGCTCTCATAGGAATTGAAATCAAACCATCTTTGATCTACACTTGATGCTAGCATAACAAAAGGCCAACCAATCCATGGCCATTATAACATCAAGTTCTACCCAATCAAACTCCTTGTACCATATCCTTGTTTATTATCAAATCTATCACGGGCCATTACGGGCCACATCCATATATATAAGTAACAATATTTAAACATAACTCGCATAACTAATTTAGAAAAAGGTTTATATACATAGGGGTCGACCGGGCCATAGACATGTCGTACCCAAAACTATATACAGGATACTGTCTGCAAAACCTCTAAGTAAACATAACCATAATATATACAAGTCGGGACAGGGCTCCCTACGTCCTCATAAAATAACCTAACATATTCAAAACCCTGAATTGGTAATACTCCAAGAAGAAGTGGAGCTCACCAACCAAAAGTTGACATCTGGAGGAAGTCTACAGTAAAGGGTCCTTGCCTCGTCCTATATGAGAGCCTCGATCAGACACATTTCGAAGCGGAATCTTCATATCCTTATCAGATACCTTCCTCATATTAGCCTGACTACTATCATCTTCCTCTGCATATCCCATAACATTCGCTGACGAACCTTGATTGACGGACTCCCAAGACTAAGGAACTATCTGGAACCTCACAAGAGTTGGTGTGTGCAAATACCTTGACATAGTTTTGAGCCTGAGGAGAACCCGGTTGTGCCAGTCCATGCACCACTCCCCTTATACCCTGATCAATGGGCTCTGATAATGAAACTAAGAGCCTTGGTGAGGTCAGAACTCCCCTTACCTCATCTGCTAACTGCTCGAACGGATGACTTATATGGATCCTCGGATGGATCCTCCTTGATAGAACCCATGATCTTCGATGGATCTGACTCCATAGTGTAACTTATATCTCCTTGTAACACCTTTGTGGCCTTCTGACCCGTGCTAGCAGCTGTAGTCTTCAGAGGCATCGCTGAAAATGTAACATAATGTTAGGAACATGAATTTTTATATCGCACGATCTAAGATAAGAAGAGAGGATAACATCCTATATGTCCTGTAGCCTCCTGTCTAAAAGTGTGGTGAACAACACACCCATAAACAAGACTCTATTAGACACGGTATGTAGGTAACCCTTGGACAAAACTGCTCTGATACCACTTTTGTCACGACCTAAATCGATGGCCCGCGACGAGTGCCCGAGTCCTACCTGTTGAACATCCTTAAGCATGTGACTAAGATATAAATATGAATCACATCTGTTGAATCACGAGAATAACATGCATGAGGAAATATATCCAAAAGACATATATACATATACGTGTGGAATACGTAGGGTAAGTCGATAAGGCTGCTATAGACAACTATCATATCCAAAATTTGGAAGCCGACAAGGCCACATAATATCCAAATATACATAACTGTCTACAGACCTCTAATAGAAATACAACTGTACAAAGACGGGACTGAGCTACGTCATACCCATATATGTATACAAGCATATCGTACCAAAATCAAAATCAGCTCCGGATCAAGTGGAGCACGCCAACTCTCGCTGATCAAGGATCCTAAGAAGGGGGACCGTCAGCTTGCCTACCTACACCCGCGGGCATGAAACGCAGGCCCCAGGAAATAGAGCGTCCGTATGAATAATGTATTGAGTATGTAGGGCATGAAAATCAATACATAAGAGACATATATGAAACATGGAATAAGGAATTCCGCCTATAAGTCTAAATAACTTTGTAAATTTCCGCCACATTTATAGTGTCATGAACGTGCATATAAATGTCGTGTCATGCATAGGTATAGGTGTACATAACATCATCATACCTCTAAGGGCATCTCATCATATCGTCTCGGCCACTGTGGGTAACATCATCAACATATACCAACTGAGCAGGTGGTGGTGCGTATATAACATCGTAACCTTTTTCCCATATATATATATATATATATATATATATATATATATATATATACGCGTATATAACGTATAACGCCATCTGGTCATGGGTCAATGTACATGTATAAATGAATGACATGCATGAAAATATGTTAATAATCTCAATATTCCTTTCGGATAAATTTTATCAACTGCGTATTATTCTAAGGCCCATGAACAGAAGATATAATAATATGTCACACGGGGAATCAAGAACACAGAGATCCCTAGTATTTCTACGAATAGAGTCATTTATGAAAATTTTGTGTTTGCTCGTTTCTTCTTATAATTTGGATCATGCCAAAATGAAAGAAGAGATAGTCTTACCATACCTGGAGTAGGAAAAAATCCATGTGATATTTTTGAGAAAGTTTACACCGTATTCCCTTAAAATTGTAAAATCCCTTTTCGATATATTAAAGACTCGTACCCTTCTATGTTAGCTTCAGATTGCTTTCATCGTTGGCTTCAGGTTGCATTTTCGTTAGCTTCAGATGGTCTCATGAAGAGCCATTTCTATTCCCTCAAATGTTGGAGACATGAATCTTTTAATTTTCTAAATGTTATGTAGCTTTTATTGAATTTCAAGGCTTTCATTTTAACTAGTTGACACCTAACCTAACATGACTAATTAGTCATTTATTTTGGGTGATGGCTTGCTACCACGTGGGGTGGGGGAGGGGTCTTAATCTTATCCTATAATTAATTAATTAAGTAAGTAATATTCCGTTACCCGATAATTAATCAATTACCACATAATTAAGAATTATCTCAAATTACTTAAAATTCTAGTTATTTTTAATACTCTTTATACATCATACTATCACGGTCATATGATACCTTGTATGGTACTAATCCATAAATATCGGGTATTATAACTCGGACCATATTTTATCCCAAATCGACAACCTTCAATGAAACTCATTTTCTTTAATTCGTGTACCCTTTATCATTCATGGCATTTACTTATCGCTTGTTATAAATAGTATAAATACATTAACCTCAAGATAATCTCATCTCCGAGTCTACTTCGATTAACTAAAAATGAAACTTTTACGTATGAAAATGCGAGATGTAACAGCATTGAGGCAACTAAACCTTGATATTGAAGTTGTTGGCACAAGTAGAGCCACATAGTTGCATGATCTTGATCAATTCTGTTGTCATTCTTTTGAGAGCACAAATCAATAGCACTGACTGTGGATTTCGTTTTGGACATATATACATGCACCCTTGTAGTTTCTAGGGCTGTTGTTCCCACATTTTGCCCTTCGATTTTTGTGTCCAAGCACGTCCCACTTGAATTCTGTGCTCGATAATGTAAGTTTACTACTATTTATCTTATTCTCTTGTGCGTTTTTTTTCCCAGTATTTTCTGTTTCCGTTTTATGAAAGTAAAATTCAAGTTGATTCCCTTAAACTTTTTTAGTCTATTTTTTTCTGTTTTAAGGGATGAGTGGTGCTTAATTTTTTTCTTTGTGAATTATATATATATGGTTACAATTCTAGATGGACTGTGAATTCTCCGTGCATGCATCAAATGAATACATCCATGCCATAAGTCTTATACATAAGGTCTTATCATTTAATCTAGTTACTTAATAAGTATAATTTTACTTAAATTTATCAATTAATCATACCATGGTTAATTAACATAATTTGGTGCATGCACTAGGTCTAAGTAAAAAAAAAATATTGGATCGAAGTGGCGTTAATGGGATAGTGTGGTAAAATTCAGTAATTATACGTGAATCCTTTCCCAAGCGCTAATCAATATCATATAGCCCAATCACAAGGCATGATGCATACATCGCCCCTAATTTGTACCACTTAGCCCAATATGGGCTTGGAGTACGCGTCACCTTATATGAATACCGAATAAGCTCTATGAACTAAGATTAGTCATCAATCGCTCAAGTCTCAGTTAACCACATCTCACACTACTCAGTTCAATAATGTTACACATACGAGGCATCAACAACAAATCAAAATAAGAAAGCATTGGGACAGAGATATCATACGCAGATATAGCATCTTGACTGAGAGTATGTTTACAATAAAGACAAACAGCTCAAAACAACAAGAGTAGCCCTATCATGTCTCAAACAAATAAGCACATAGCCTAAACATGATTTCTAACATGAACCATAGCTCCAATAATAATACAAGTAGAGAAAACACGGGTACAACGAGGCATAATAGACAGACAAGTATTATAAAGGTTTGAAGTCTACCCGGATCATGATTTCCCCGGTGCACACACACGCCCGTCATCTAGCACGTGCGTTACCCCCAATACATCCCAAGTATCATAGTTCATAGGGTTAATTACTATCAAACCAAGTTTAGATATGTTGCTTACCTCAAAATGCAGGAATCAATACTCAAAAAAGCCCTTCACACGCGAATCGACCTCTGAACGACTCGAATCTAGCCAAAACAACATAATATTGTCAATAAAAGCCATATGAAACAAGCCCAAACAAGCCATATGAAAAGAATTTTCGGGTCTAGTCAATGTGAGATAATTTAATTTACCAACCAGCTGCCTATATCTTGCAGGATCTCTAAGTGGCTCCCTTTGTCCTGGCAAAAGTTTAGAATTTGGATCCATTGGAGTATCAACAGGTCTACAACCCATCATACTTTTCCCCTCAATAATGTTTAAAGAATATTTTCTTTGTGAAATAACCATACCTGAGCTAGACCGAGAAACCTCAATGCCTATAAAGTACTTCAATCTGCCTAGATCCCTAGTTTGGAAGTGCTAGAACAGATGGTGCTTCAGATTGGTAATACCATCATGATCATTGCTAGTAATAATAATATTGTCAACATAGACCACCAGATAAATGTAGAGACTTGAAGCAGAATGCGGATAAAGCACAGAGTGATCAGCTTCACTATGAGTCATGTCAAACACCTAGATAATTGTGTTGAACTTACAAAACTAGGCTGGAGGAGACTATTTTAGACCATAAAGTGACCGGCGCAAGCGACATATAAGGCCATGAGCTCCCCCTAAGTAACAAAATCGAGTGGTTGCTCCATATAAACTGCATCCTCAAGGTCACCATGAATAAAAGCATTTTTAATGTCCAGCTGATAGAGAGACCAATGGAGAACAACAACCATGGATAGAAAAAGGCGGACTGATGCTATTTTAGCCATGAGATAGAAAGTATCACTCTAATCGATCCCAAATATCTGAGTATGTCTTTTGGAAACAAGACGGGACTTAAGGCGATCAACCTGATCATCCGGACCAACTTTTACTGCATAAAAACAACGAAAACCAACAATAGATTTACCAGAAAGAAGAGGAACATGCTCCTAAGTACCCCTCGTATGTAAAGCAGACAACTCGTCAATCATAGCTTATCGCCATCCTAGATTAGACAACGCTTAACCTGTAGACTTAGGGATGGAAAGAAGAGAGACCCTTTATTGGTGTACTTGGATAAGACAAGTCCACAGTAGGAGCAGGGTCAGGTGCATGACGAGAATCAGTTGGCCCTGATGTTGGGCACGGACAACGATGATAAGTCAAGAGTGGTGTTCCTGTGGCTATGAGATCTAGGACATAAACTTCTCAATGGTTGGTATGGGTAAGACTTCTGTGGCTGAAGATGGAGGAATAGCTATAGTAAACTCCTCAAATATCGGTATAGGTAAGACCTCAGATATATCATGGTGGTTAGAAGAGGTAAAGAAAGGTTTAGCCTCAAAAAATGTGACGTCAGCTGACATAAGGTACCTACGAAGATTGGGTAAGTAACAACGATATCCCTTCTAAACACAAGGAAGACACACTTGAGATCACGAGGGGCTAACTTATCTTTCCTAGGGGCTAAGTTATGAGCAAAACATTTGCTCCCAAAAACACGAGGGGGAAGAGAGTATAAGGGTGACTGGGGTAATAATATTGAATACGGAATATGATTCTGGATGGGATATGAAGGCATCTGATTAATCAAATAACAAGCTGTGAGAACTGCATCGCCCCAAAAATACAACGAAACACGAGATTCAATAAGAAGTGTGCAAGCAATCTTAATAAGGTGCCTATTCTCTCTATGCAACCCCATTTTGTTGAGGGGTATAAGGACAAGATGGTTGATGAATAATTCCTTGAGAAGTCATAAATTGATGAAACTGATAGGATAAATATTCTAAAGTATTATCACTACGAAAAGTGGGAATAGAAACATCAAATTAATTTTTGATCTCACCACAAAAGTTCTGGAATAAAAAAAATAGCTCGGAATGATCTTTCATTAAGAAAATCCAAGTACATCTTGAATAATATCAATAAACTAACAATTCCCAAGGTTGAAATGACTCTACTAGGACGCCATATATCATAATAAACTAGAGAGAAAACAGACTCTGCATGACTCTCAACACTACGCAAAAAGGAGGCTCGGGTATGTTTCCCAAGCTGACACGACTCACAATCTAATGTAGACAAATTAGGCAAACTAGGCACAATCTTCTGAAACTTGGATAAATTGTGATGTCCTAAACATCTGTAAATTAGGTCTGCAGGATCTGTAACTAGACATGTTATGGAGGTATGGAGTGAGTTAAGGGAGTAAAGGCCTTCTGGTTCATGCCCTGTACCAATCGTCTGTCCCATATTGCGATTCTACATAATAAAAGAATCATCAATAAAATATATGCTACAATGAAAAGCATGATTCCAACGACTAACAAATGCAAGACTAAAAGGACAGCCAGGGATATAAGAACGGAATCTAGAGTGGCAGAATATAGGGGATTAGCTTGTCCAACTCCTTTTTTGCTGTATATTTATACCCATTGGCTAAAAAAATAGTGTGAAGAGACTGCGAATATACAATATCCGACAAAAGTGATTTATTATCAGAGATATGATCAGAAACGCCTGAGTCCATGACCCATGATCCAAGAGTAATAGACTGGAAACCACAAGCAAAAGAATTACCAACAACAGAAGTATCAGTCTGAGCAACTGAGGCTATTTGTGGAGATGTCTTCTTACTTGCTCAATACTGAACGAACTCATTATATTTTCCTTCAGATAAAGAAAATCTATAGTTACCTGTAGTCTCGATCTGGGAAACATAAGAATTTTTTGTGGACGACCATGTAAAGAATATCACACTTCACGAGTGTGTCCAAGTTTATGGCAATAAGAACACTTGGGTCTAGATCTTCCAAAACGACCTCCTCCTCGTCTATTCTTCATAGTTTGAGATTCCCGATTGTCCATTGTCTGGGATGAGAGAACAAAGGAGTCAAGTGTATGTCATGATATCGCTTGGTTAATTGGTGTTGCAGCAAGGCGAAGTAATCGAGAGACTAATTCATCAACTGTGGGGACAATCGGACTAGCCAAAATCTGGTTGTGTACTGAATCATGATCAATAGGAAGTCTCGCGAGGGTAAGAACTAGAAACATCTTATGTCGCTGCTCTTGTTGCTTTTCAACACTAGTAGAAACTGGCATCAACTTCTCAAATTCCTCCATGACTGCATGTACTTGTCCTAAGTAAGTAAACATATCTAATTCATGTTTCTTTAAAATTTTCATCCGCTAATCAAATCATAGAAACGAGATATGTCATTAGTGTATAAAGTTCGAGCCTTTTCCCAAACAAAATAACATGTCTGTATTTGACAAAATAAGGGCATCAACTTGGAATCAATAGATCGCCAAGGAATACTACATAATTGAGCATTGATGTTCTCCCAAAATACTTTAGCCTTTTCATCTCCTTCGCTAGACTTTTTGATTAAATGATCTTGAAAACCTTGATATTTACACCACAACTCGACAGACGAAAGTCAAGCTAAGTAGTTTGAACTTTCCATTAAAGATTCTGAGGTAATCATGACACTGGAACTACCAGATCCCTGGTTTTTAGACCCAAAAACATCAACTCCAAAAGACACGTTGGATTGAAGAGAGGTATATAAAATTATCATCAAATTACACAAAGAATCAATGGAAACTCCCTGAAATAGACGAAAGAGACACTGTATTTGCCGAAAAAAATTACTGCAGTAATCGGAAAATCACTGTAGTTATCGAAGAAATCTCAAGGTGCTAGGAATAAAAATAAAAGAGCATGGGCATGGTCGTAATTACTAGACAATAAGAATGTCCTGAAGAAAATATTCCGAAAAATGGCTGGAATAATGGCCGACGCGTGGGTCTGACACGTCGGCGATGTCAGAAGTTCTGGAGGCGCGTGAGAGCACGTGTTTAGGGTTCTGCTGGTGTGGTTTTCTGGGGTTTGGTCGCTTGAGAATTTCGAACCTGTTGGTGGTGTTATTTTTCATAAAAAAATCCAACGGAGAAGGGATGATGCGAAAAACAACCTGAAATTCACTAGAAAAAAGGCATGGTGGTTGTCACAGACTCGCTGGTACAATACCCCTATTTATAAAAATACATAATACCTACAATACTCATATTCTATGTAGGACTATTCTCATTTACATAAATAGGGCTGGAAAACGGGCAGGCCGGGTCGGATATTGGCGGGTCAAAAATGAGTAATGCAAAAAATGGATAAAATATCTATCCCGGCCCATATTTAATACGAATAAAAAAATGGATTTAAGCGACGAATAATATGGATATCCATATTATCCAGGACTTTTTGAATATGATCAATTTTGGAAAAATTACTAGTCTTCCAAACTTGAAGAACTCCCAATTTGAGGCTTTACAAATATAAAAGTTAAACTCATTAGTTATCCATTGGTTATTTATTTTCTAAGTGGATAATATGGTTCTTATCCATATTTGACCTCTTTTAATAAATTTCATTATCCAGCTTATTTTTCAAAGGATTATATGGGTGGATAATTGATTTCCTTTAACCATTTTTCCACCAATATACATAACATCTAACTAACTAACAATAATAATGTTATTGTGTGCAACCAGATCCAATCATATTATTGTTGCGGCATGCAGACCGATCCACACATAGTATCATTGCGGCGTGCGGTCCAATCCATACTATATCATCAATAATCAATATCTGCTCACAAGGTCCTTGATGTCCCAATTTTTTACAATATCAACTCTATAACTAAGGATGATTCTTGTGATATAATAAAGGCGCAGCAGGATACAACAATAAAACAAGAGGATAATTATTAATATGAATAAGGGATGAATATGGCTAATCACATGTTCCAACTTTCATAATAGTTCACTTTGTTTATTGGCATTTTAGTTTGATCGTGACATCAATATGAGAAAAGAAGCAAAAGCCAACAAATAATAAATCAAGTAGGAAAATTATAGGGGGATGTGTACAACTAGCCACTAATAGAAGCTGTCTTTATTTTAAAGCCAGTATTTTAAATGTATTTATTCTTTAGCCATTAGTTTAATGAATTTTTACCTGACTGGACGAAAATACCCTTATACTATAACGTCTCAAGGAGGAGGTTGAACGTGATAGAAGGTCCTTGCGCAAGTTTGAAAATACCCTTGCGCATGTTTGAAGGTCCTTAACTTCACGTTTCAAGTTCAAAAGTTAAGGACAAGCAGTCCTTAACTTTAAGTTTCAAGTTAAAAGTTAAGGACAAGCAGTCCTTAACTTCAAGTTTCAAGTTCAAAAGTTAAGGACAAGCAGTCCTTAACTTTAAGTTTCAAGTTAAAAGTTAAGGACAAGCAGTCCTTAACTTCAAGTTTCAAGTTCAAAAGTTAAGGACAAGCAGTCCCAGGTGCGATCATTCCTCGCAGGTGTGATCTATTAGATATCGGCACATCCAAGTCATCCTAAAATGGTCTGAAACCATCCCAGAACACACTCGCAACCCTATATTACCATACCAAAAGTTCCTATTACCTTATCCAAACTTATCCAAATGCCGAAAATACCATAAATAATATCAAAACCAAGAATCGAAGATCAAAATCCATCTCTTAACTTCCAAGCTCTCCAACTTCGCCAAACACGTCCGAATAACACTTATTCAACATTATAACCAAACTTTAAGCACAAGTTTCATTCAACCAAATGAACCTATCCAAGGTTTCGGAACACCAATGGGAGCCTAATATCACCGAAATCAACTATTAATCAAACCTACAACCTCTCAAATTCTTCAAGTTGTAAATTTTCGAAAACAGATCCAAAACCTTCTAGGAACATCCAAAATCAAATCTGAACATACATTCAAGTCCAAAATCACCATACGAACCTATTGGAACCAACAAATTACCAATCTGAGGTCGTCTGCTCAAAATTCAAACCTTCGTCAACTCTTACAACTTAAGCCTCCAAAGATGAAGCTAAGTATTTCAATTCACTCCCAAGACTTTATAAGACAAAACCAACCATCCCTACTAGTGGCAAAACATCACAAGAAACTTCGGGGAGAATAAAATAGGGGAGTAGGACTCAAATACACAAAACGGCTGATTGGGTCGTTACAGGAGTGCAACCCGATCCAACATAACATTGTTGTTGCATGCAACCCAATCTAAATATATCAATCCACATGGGTACATCCATTGAGCAATAATTATCATACTCACCAAACACTTGTGTATCAACAAAAAGCACGTAAAATGCATAAACATAACCACAAGGAGACGGATAATATAATATACCGCTGAAACGCTAAGCACGACTAAGGTGAAATAAGAAAATAAACATTTAAAGAGTCATCTTCTCATATATCGCCATAAGGCCTCAACAGGACCTCAACATGCATGAGTATCACAACTCATCATATTATACGAGAGTAACACATGAAACATATCAGAGATGAATAACACTAATTACGTCTGATGACAAACCCTTAGCAAATCCAATTCAATGTAAAATACACATTCTTATTAGGTCTAAGAATAGGCCCCCAAATTGATTCAAACCATTCCAAAATAGGTAAATAGTCTTCCAAAGGTCATGCATGACCCATTCTAACTCTCACTCATGAATACACAAGAGATCTCTAAACCACTAGCCTCAACTGTGAATATATACATGCAACATGTTATCAATCAGATTATCAACTTCACCACTCATGATCAGATATAACCTTGCGGAACCTAATGCATAAAATACACAAATCCATGAGCCTTTAAGTGGTTACTCAACTTTTTCATAATTCTAACACACAAAATAGTTCGAACAACCTCTCGAATCATGCTCCTCGAACCAACAATTCCCAGAAAGAAACATCACTCACCTAAACAGATCACAACGTTCCAAGTACCATAATCCACAAGCTCGAACAAGCACAAATCTTGTCATTTCACCCACCGAGGACACATGCAATCTGACCATAACCAAGGAGATAGTTTCACCTTTAGAAAGCCAATCTCTCAAGGCCCAAAATACCACCAAGTTGTGAAGGCAGTTACCCAACCTGCTAGGTAAACCAACTAACACATACACAATTAAAATCCTGAATCATCAAATATATTAATATAAGAAAGCGAAAATCAATACAACTATTCCAAGAACTGGTATGTCCTACTAAGATTACAACGTTGGTAGAAAAAAAAAATACAACATATTTTGAATATACATAAAGAAAAGTACAACCCTAATCTACCATGAACAAAAGGGTAGCTTGCCACTGGAACTCTGGTACATCTCCAATGCTAGCCTTCGTCATCCACATAGGAATGGAAATGGGGCGAGGCGGGGTGGTTGCGGGACAGGTTCAACCTACACCCGTAATAACTCAACCCAACCTGCCTCGTCCCGCCCGCCCCGCATTAACCTGCCCCGCCTAAGTTCTTTTAATTTTTTTTTCTATTTATCTTTCATTTCTATTGATTAGTAACATATTTTAATGACCATCTTATCTCTTTTTATCGTAACATATTGCACCAAAAGTTATGCTATTTTTAAAACAGTTTTAGAACTAAAATATTTATGATATCTATAAAATTTCACTTATTGTTTAATCTATAAAGTAAAACTTTTAAAATTTTATGACTAAACTTAATGATACAAAATATTAGCACATGCGAATGGAAAAAATATACAACATCCCAAATAGATAAAAGCTCTAGTTATAAATAAGGTATTATATTACTGAAATTTGATTATGATTTCAATAAATTATTACGTTTTGTTTTGACAAACTATGAATTAATAGAAAATATTACTAGAATCAGATACAAAATTAGGTAAACGTGTTTTGGTAAAAAAAAAAAAACCTACGATATAATTTTTCTATAGAAGATGGTTAAATATGTAATTGAAGATTTGATTAAACAAAGGAATTGACTTCCAGTGTTAACGTAAAGGCCCAAAACTGGATAAAGGCACTGGAGGGTAAAAGAAACCGCCCCGCCTCGCATAGGTTTAAACCCGCCCTGCCCCGCCCCATTGCTATTCCTTCATCCACAACAGCTCAACTCCAAAATCTGTACACAATGTGAAAAAGTGTAGTATGAGTACAATTGACTCCTTGTACTTGTAACAATCGGCCTTTGAACCTCGTTTCCCTATTTGATGCACTCTGTATATGTGTTAGTTGTTTTGTGACTTACGAAAATGGTTGGTTTGATTTCGGGGGTTCGAGTGTAATTTGGAACATTTAGTTCCAAATTAGAAGGTTAAGTTGTTAGAGTTAACCTAAGTTTGGCTTCTAAACAAATTCCCTCGGGCTGGTGATTTTATAGTTCCAATACGTTCTTATGGCAATTTCGAAATTAGGCGTATGTTCGAATTTGGATTTGGATGTTCCTAAAAGGTCTTTCTGCAGAAAGTTGGAAATTTGAAGATTTGAAGAGTTTGTAAGTTTGAATGAGAGTTGGCTTTGATGTTATCAACTTTTGATTGGTGTTCCCAGACTTTGGTTAAGTTTGTTTAGTAAAAATTGAAACTTGTGCACGAAATTTGATTGTAATCTGCAATGCTTAAGCATGATTCAAACGTGTTTGGCGAAATTAGAAAGTTTGGAAGTTAAAAGATGAATTTTAATCGTTAATTCTTGATTTTGATGTTAATTGTGGCGTTTTGATCAATTGGATAAGTTAAAATAAGGTATTAGGATTCGTTTTGTATGGTTAGATTGGGGTTGGGGGCTCATGTGTGTTTCAATATGATTCAGGATCATGTTAGATGTTGTTGGCATTACTGATGTGCCGCACCTACGATTCTTGGTGCACAGGTGTGATGTCTCACATGCAAAGATTCTATGTGGAGTGAAGGAAGGCTAGGTCCTATAGTTGGCTGCATCTACGAGGTGGTTCACGTAGATGCATAAATTTATCGTGCGCCTACAAAGAGTGGACTGCCTAGGAGTGTACACATCTGCGAAGGGTAGGACACACCTTGTCTCCGCAGATGCAATGATGTGCTGCATGTGCAAGGGAAGGCTGATGGGGCTAGCTCACAGAAGCGAGGATTTTGTTCGCAAATACAATCTCGCTGGTGCGAGATTTTTAACCACATATGCGAAGATGCTTGGGCAAATCACTTAAAAGATTTATTTCCGAAATTGACCCATTCTTTCATCTTTTGAACCCTAGACTTCGAGAGGTGGAGATTTTGAATAGAAAATTCACTACCACATTGGAGGTAAGGAGTTCACTTAGATTTGGCTTGATATCTTGATTTCCTATTAAATTTAACACTTAGAACTTGAAATTTCAACGTGAAAATTGGAGTTTGTGTACAACTTAAGAGATTGAATTTTGGAGATTTGATGGTCGATTAGAACTCTGTTTTAAAATCTAATCACATATTTAGACTCGTGAGGATATAGGTAGTCAAAATCTACTCTTTGACTCGAGTTTTAACTATGTGGACCCAAATTAATTTTTGTGACTTCTGGAGATTTGATTAAAAATTAAAGCTTTATATTTTTCAATTTTCGTTGAACGCCCCTTGAAGCTGCACTCTGGAAATGTGAAACCAACTGTAATGTCAAGTTTTACCTTATTTCCAGAGTTTTAGATAAGGCTTTACACTAAGTATTCCTGATACATAAAAATAATGAAATGGGAAGGGAGAAAAGGATACACATCCCAAATTCTCTTTTTATCCTCTCTGGAATAAGCTTGCTGGGTTAATAGAAATGAACTTTATAAGGAAACATTCACATAGAAATTTGTATCCTTTGAAGAGAAAACATGATGAAGGCACTTTACAGAACCTTTGCCTACTTAAAAATTCCTTGCAACCCACCAGTGTTCCCACCTCTCGGAGACAAGGATGGCCAAAGCATGTGTCAGCAGATGAATATGTTGATTCTGCAAGCCAACATAACAGCCTGCCTTAATATGTTTACCCCCTGCGCATTCCTCATAACCAAGATCCGTCTCTAACAACCTGGACAAATGGTCCCCATTTATCTGGTTACTGCAGGTTGTTTATACATGTTAATAACAGCCTGAACAAACTGGTCGCTTATCACAACTTTCTTCATGAATTTCTGCTTCTAACAGATTACATTTATAGGCTAAATGTATGCTTATATTAGCGCCTGCATTCCGATTTAACCACCCAATCAAGAAGGTGATAACCCAGGGCAGTATATCTTAAGCAGAATAATCTAATAATTACTGCTTTGCTTCCAGAAGAATAGCAGAATATGGTGCAACATTATAAGTTCCACTGATACCAGCAATGCCTTCAGTAACAAAATCATCAGGGGATTTCAGATTGGTGTCCACCTGCACTTATAACATTATCAGTTTGTACGAAATTTGAAGAGGTAAGTAATACCTTTAGTTTGCGTACTACTTGAGAAAGTAAAGATCAAGACAACAACACCAAAACAAGTACTAGCTTCATTGAACAGACATGCAAATCAACCTTCCTTCTCATAAAAAATTGGAACTTACAACAGAGCGAACAAAATAATGTAAAATAAATGGAAGATTGTCTCGAGATAGGTCCAAATGGTTGTTGTTTCACAGATTCGGCAGAATGAAACTTTACGAAGAAAGGATATCATGTCATAGATCGTTTATTAGTTTCCAATTCATCCAAGGTAAAACATGCCCAGGATGCAGTATCTGCTACGTATTTTCCTTTTCATGCTTTTATATCTTCTGAAGTGAAATATCCTGTATTTTAGCATGCATATTCTGAAAAGGATATGGTAGTGTCAAAATATGTTTTCAGAAAAAGGAACACGATCTTTGTATGACTGACAGGAGTCTGAAAATTTTAGGGAGGAAAAATAATAAGATGGTAAGTTTATTCATTTATTTATTTATTATAGTAATGAAAGGGGAATCAGGCGCCGTGTTACCCCACACCCTGTACTGTAGCACAAGTTTGGAAACACTCCGTGAGCCAGTAAGCCCTTTATTTGTTATAGTTGTGATTGTTTCTTGCTGTATTCTTCTGATAACAAAATAAAATGGTTAAGGGGAAGGCGACATGGTATATTCACCAGTGCCCTCTACCCCAGCACTAGTTTGGGAACACTTCGTGAATAGGATAAGCCCTTTATTTATTAAAACAGCGATTGCTACTTTTATTCTTCTGATGAGACAACTAACACAAGCAATACTATAATGTAGTAACCAAATGGTAGCTTTTTCCCTAATTTTCAGATCTTCATATCATTTTAACAAACTGCAAGACATTATCTCATGTTAGCACAACCACTGGTATTGTATCCCTATTCAACACAGTATTGTATCCGTATTCAACATCATACTGGCACTGCAGTCATGCTACGTATATGACTGCTATTATTTCACATGCTATACAGTGTATGTCATATATGACACTGTATATGACTGTATGCCGTACAGTGTTTGTGTTTTCTTCTATACCAAGTAGCTTGTTATATTCCTTTGACAGGTTTCAATGAGATTGTAATGCTGAAAAATATGGATTATAATCATTTTGTTGGGCTAAACCAGCCCAAAGATACTTTAATATGTTGTGATACAATCCGCCTTGGGTCAAGCCCGCACGGTTTTTACCAAAAGACTCCCCTACACCTTATATATCGGTTACCAGTCTTTTTAACTACTAATGTAGGACTTTGCTTGCACACCCAACAATCTCCCCCTCAAACTAAGTTCCACGTGGTCAATACCACGATCCGTCAATTTCCAAGATTCATCATGTGTCACCCACATTATTAGAGTGTTTTATGGCAATTGAAGCCCGCTACTAGCTTCTTCTTGTCTGTGTGTTTCTCTAAGCTCGTAAGGGGAAGTAAATCAAGCCCCACATGATTACTCTGCCACTGGCATACTCGTCTCGCCGAACCGGGACTCTGATACCAATTGTTGGGACAAAGCTCACACGGTTTTCTCCAAAAGGCCACACAATTAAAAGATTCTTACACCTTATAGGTAGGTTTCCAATCTTTTCAGCTACCAATGTCGCACACCCAACACTTTTATAAATTATAGAATAGTTAGTATGCTTGCTTTCAATTTCCCCCCTTTTTAAATGAAATTCCACTTGAAGTTACATAGAAAAGGAAATCCGTGTATCCATACTCCACTACTCTAATCACAAACTAAGGACACAACTATATCCAATTCAGTAGCACGATCATGATGGCTTGTTCGCATTCTGAAAAGAGCAAGATGTTAAACTTCAATTCGGACAAAAGGAAGCGTTCAATGGAAATGGGATAGGAAAATGGGGAAGTAATGCGACGCTTGCCAGCTTGGACCCATAAATTGCAAATTGGTAGGTACAATTCTATATTCCAAAAGAAAAAACAAACATGTAGCAGTAGCAGAATTCAGAGGCTGTCTCGTATTTTGTTTCGGATGTATATGCAAAAAGTTTTCCTTAACTAACAGGAATAGCTTACCACTCGGTGCCAGCGTCTATTTTGTGGTGGTGAAGGTATTGCTGCTTTGACAGAGAAGTGGTGTGCATTAAATGCTAAGTAAATATCTTCTCCATTCCCATCGTGGAGCCTACATTGTACAAAGAGAACCCATAATGCCAATTCAGTTGTGCGAAAACAACAGAACATAAATTTTTGATATTGTCAAAGTAAATGTCGGTTGAAAAACTGAAATCAGCTGCAAGTGAAAACTGAGAGAGAAGAAAAACTAGAGAAAAATCAGTGATAAAGAAACAGAGTTCACGAAAGCAGTTTAAAAAGGACTGGTCATCATTGTCATACATCATCCGCGTGTGAGTGAATTCAAAATGAAGAAACAGAGAGGTGACTGGCTACAAGCCAATTGTCTTACTGAGAAGAAGAGCTCAAAGCATGAGAAAAACCAACGGAACAATCTACATTTTAAATAAAAACTATATTTGAGCCTATCCATCATCTAAATATGGAGATTATTGTCAGTTTGTCAATAGGGATTAGTTTCTTACATAAATGCAAGGAATCTACTCTCTTCATTGTACCAGTTGTCCTCAAGCCAGGTAATCTCGTTCTGCAAAGGAATTTTTGCTTAGCCATCAGAATAGTCGAATTGAGACGGCAACACTGAAGAGTTAATTTCAGAAAACACTATGTAATACAATGGAACTGCACCTATCTTTATTTAGTGATATTCAAGCTAATTTCATTATTTCATCCGGAAAAAAAAAGAATGATAACAGGCACCAAAAGATTCAAATAGCTAGAAATATCTCAAACACCTTGAAGAGAACCATCAGTACTTGAGGGGTCCACCATTGATTAATTCTTCCAAACATGTGGAAAGGAAACATCCTATAAAAGGACTTGTGGATCATAGATGCGATAACCTAAACTAACTATATGTTATGTGAGGAAACACCATGTAAGTATGTTCCTCAGAGAGGACCCCAAAAAGACTGACCTTTAGCTTAGTTTCAGTACCCTCAGGTTAAGTCCCGCCAACTCCAACCACGAATCAGAAGGTCTAAATAGACATTTGTATCATTTTGATCACATACTCGTGATCATTACTTCACAGGCACTCTTTCATTAGCTTTTTCTGGTGCATTCATACTTAAAAACAAAGAATATTGCCACAAATGAAATTACACATAGAATTAATCTTAAAAATTAATTCTCTCTCAGTAGTACAATTGCCATTAAAGTTTTAATCGGACACCAGGTAGACAACATTATTACCTTGTCAAGGAAATTTTCGTTTTTAAAAACACTGTGTGACTGTCGAAACTTTATCATCTTGGAGAAGAACCTGAAGTGATCATTCTTCTTTGCTTCCAACTGGATTGACAAAGTTCATTGGGTTACATTCAATAACGGAAAGAAGTTATTGCTTGCAATAACAGGAAAGAAATAACAGCAATGGAGATAACATAATATCATACTTGCCCCCACTGGAAATTGTTGATAGCTGTATCATGTCCATAACTGTTATTATTTCCACGGCGGGTATGCCCATATTCATCCCCCATTAGCATCATTGGTGTTCCCTTTATAGCAAGTACAAGAATTTAGAAAGAAAGGTAAACTTGCAAAAACATAATAAGGTTAGGACATCTAATACATATATAACACTATTAACAAGAAAACTACTGAAGCTAGGGAATAATCAAGGAAAGGTAAGAGTAGGTAATACATTAAGGAATTTAAACGCCCTATACAATCTCCGAAGGCTCAAAAACAAAAAATGCAACCAAAATCAGAACAGCAATAAAGTAAATTGAAATATTAAATTTGGAATCATAGTCTAAGTTACTCGGACACGGGTGCGGATCTAGAGGTCGGATCTTTCAAAATGTAAATTTTATGATTCGGGGATATGGATCCTAGTACGGATACAGGTGTGGGGATCTTGCTAAGAATAAAAAAATAAAATAAAATTCTCTCTAATTTATGAGAAATTTTGTGGAATACATACGTATAGCTTGTAAAGTGTGGATTTCCTTTTTATTCTCAAGTTGTAGATTAAGGAAAAGATTGATTTTCTAGATAAGATATGCTATTTTTTTCAAATTTACCCTAGTTTTAGTTCTGATTTCGGTAATCAAATTGTATTTCGTCTCGAATTTTCCTATCCGTTGTGGTCAAAGTACCCAAAATTGTTTGACCAGATCCGGTACGGATCCCATACCCACATCCATACTAGTGTCGTGTCGACACGGGTGTGGCCCCTAAACTTCCATGTCGGAGCAACTTAGATCATAGTATGTCAAAATAACCCTTTTTATGAGGATTTGAGAAACCAATACTTCAACCAAAACTAGCCGAAACAAACATCGAAACATGACATTTGCTATCGCACTATGTCAAAAGTGTGGCCCTAAAACTATATGGCAGTGTTTTATTTCTTGTTGAACAATGTAGAATAAATTCTGTAACAAATAAACTCAATAGCCAAATCAAAAAAAAAAAAAAAACACTACGCCTTAATCCCAAACAAGTTGGGGTCGGCTATATGAATCCTTATTTCTCCATTTAACATCAACTCATGGAAAAAGAAATTGTGGAACCAATGGATTGCTACCGACTCATTCACAATATCTGCAAGAAAAGAAATGCACATGCTGTTAACTGAGCAGATGAGCATCACACCTGTGAAATCATCAGTGCCAAATGAAAATTTTTCATTTGCCGCGAACGCAATGCGAAAATATATGCATCTGAAGTTTCACCTGGAAGACAATACAACAAGATGATAGCCTTTATGATAGGATTTGAAACAATAACATCAATTACGAAAGAAATCTCCGTTTGGGAACTGTTCCAATTAGTAGGTGTAAGTTGCAATTAGATTAAGTCTGAAGACAATAACAGTCAAGTAAATCCTAAAAGGAATACACTACACAAATAAATATCAAAGGCAAGTAATGGCTCGGTATACAAGTGGACAAGCTAGTTTTACTACAGCCAAAAATTAGTATGCTTCTCTGTCAAGGCATTATTATCTATTTTTAAGGATTCTTCACTTCATCATATTATACCATTCTATACTGCTTTTTTGAGCCGACACTCTCTTTTTGGCTGCTGTATCCAGCTAGGTTGTTCCCACAAGCATCTACCGTAGATACAGTATTCACTTCATTCTTGGAGGACAGGGATAACCATTTGGTAGATTTAAAACTCATCATTTTACTAGTGTGAGCAAAAACGTCATATTCATGGTCTCATTTCTTTTTTGCCACATCACTGCTGGCTACAACATAATAATCCATTGTCTTTTTTCTAACTTAAATCGATAGAAGAAAGGAAAAGTGGAAGCCAAGATACAACAAACGATATCCCATTGCAATGTAATTTGGATTAGTTTCCAAACAACAGACAACTCCACAGACCTTCATTACTCCCTCAATCCCAATTTATATGACACATTTTTTCTTTTAGTCAATTCCAAAGAGAATGGCATCTTTTTGTATTTAGTCACAATTTAAATTTAAAATGTTTATTTTACTCTTAATGAGATAATTTTTAGCCACACAAATACCTATGACTTATTTTAGACCACAAGTTTTAAAAATCTTTATTTCTTTCTTAAACTTTGTGCTCAGTCAAACAACAACAACAACAACAACAATAACATACCCAGTGTAATTCCACAAAGTGGGGTCGGGGAGAGTAGTGTATACGCCGACCTTACCCCTACCTTCGTGAGATAGAGAGGCTGTTTCCAATAGACTATCGGCTCAAGGAAAGCACCAGTATCAAAATAATGAAAAGAAATACGACAACATAGAAATTATAGAAGAAGGAATAGCACCAACAAAGTAATAGGATGACCAAAGCGAAAGAAACATCGCGTAGTAGTCACTCCGTCTCAATTTAAATGAGGTAGTTTGACTTGGCACGGAGTTTAAGAAAAAAAGACTTTTGAAACTTGTGGTCTTAAAAGCTTAAGGAGTAAAAGCTTTGTGGGGCCATGACATTTGTGTGCTTAAAAAACTTCTCATTAAGGGTAAAATGAAGAGCTTAAAGTTAAATTATTTCCAATTGAAGAGATGTGTCATTCTTTTTGGAACAAACTAATAAGGAAAGTGTGTCATTTAAATTGAAACAGAAGGAGTAATAATAATATAAGAATACGAAAATAAGGGAATACATACTAGTACTACTGGTATAGGAAGGAAGACGTTCGGGTACCTATTACCCTCCTACTCGACCTTCACACCCTTTTATCAAGGGTCATGTAAAACACCGCCACATAAATTGGGACGGAGGGAGTATTATATAATATGCAATAGCCCACAAGTATAAGGTTACAAATAAAATTTAATAACATAATTAATAATGACAATGTGCAAAATAAAACTTAGAAAAACAAAACAAGTTGGTTGTAATAGCTTGAGGACGGAATAAACTTTACATTTTCAGCATCTATCATTGGAAGAAAATATTGCTAAAATCTTGGACTCCAGCAGAATATATGATCCCTTAAGGAAAGATAAAAGTTTAACGCATGGTCATAAAATATAGTAATGCTCTATCAGTCCAAAAAAGGATGATACTTTTTGGATTTAGAGATTCAAATGAGTTGTTCTTTGACCACGATTTTTTCATATACCTTTTAAATATTTTGAATTGTTGATTATTGTGACTAGAGTACTTTTTATGTAGTTTTCAAATATATAAATCTTATTTTAAAAAAAATTCAAGATTCTACGTCCAAATTCATGGTCAAAGTTAAAATGTTTGACTCTCGAAATCAAAAAGTATCATCTTTTTTGGGACGGAGGGAGTAGCCTGATATGATAATATGTGAAAAGACAAAAAAAGTGTTAGGGTCTATTTGAGAAGCCATATGTAATTACCAGGCTACGTAACTACTAGGGTATTAATTGCATAGTGTGGTAATTACACAGTATAGTAATATAATGGCATGTTTGCTTGTGAGAACGTAATTATAGTGTAATTCTCACTCATGTTTTGTCAGACAAGTGTAATTACAAAGTTAAATAATTCTTTTTTCAAATTAACATGTGGATAAGTTTTATTGTGTGAAAAACATGTATAATATAAGGAATATCTAATATTAATTTATTATATGTTGTATTAAAAATAGGGAATATGAGAGATGATAGCCTTTAAATTTTTTTTTTAGGAAGAGAGATAATTTATATTAAAGTACCAAGTAGTGAGAATAAGTAGATGATAAAATTTTGTGAAAGGAGTAATAATGCAAGAATTGGTTTTGTTCAGTAAATAAAAGGTCCTAATTTTGGATAAGGATGTCTACTGTGAAAAAAAAATTATCATATTTTGCAACACCCTATCAATTAATATAACTAATGATACTTTAAGATAATATAATACATATTAAGCAGTTATTATTCAACAAAATAATGTATATCAATAATACTTGTCAGAGTAGCTATTTAACCACTTTCAATAACCTGAGTCACTACAATGACAGTGCCACGAGCATGGGACTAGAGACAGGACTGGTCAATTTTGCTAATTAGAACAAAGTTTCTGAATGAGAAAAATGCAGTGAAGGGTGGAGGACAGTTAAAAGTGAAAGAGGTATGAGTTTTAAAAAAAAGTATTTGCAAAGAAGGGGAAGAGTTTGAAACCTTGTAATTACATCACGTAATTACACTCAATTCTTTACCCCTCCTTGAGAATTGAAAAGTGTAATCACTCCCTCTCAGTTACACCAAATTTCCTACTAACCAATTATTTACTAGGCCAAACAAACAGGTCAAACTGTGTAATTACATACAATTACACTCAAATCCAATTCCTTTGTGGCTTTCCAAACAGGTTCTTTACATAAACAAAAGAGGAAGAAAGGAAAGAATAAATAAGTGGGTTCAACCTCATCCTTACCTTCAATTCCACAATTCCAACTGAAATTATCATTGCATCCATCATTGCCACCTTCGCCATTAGCATCATTATGCTGTAATTTTCACCATCCGAATCCATATGATGTACTAGTTTTCATATTTTCAACAACAGACAAGGGTCATATATACCCCTCTATTTTCAAATATTGTTTATATTTTCCTCTGTAAAACTATTCGACTATATATACCCCTACCGTTATACTTTTGAACAAAAATACCCTTCATCCATCAAAGGATCCGGACCCAGCCCTAAAATAGACATGTGGAGAGTTAAAACACCCGATTAATTAGCCCAAAACCCACCCGACCCATCCTAGAATCCTGTTCTAAACTCTCACCTTTCTAGAGAACTCCTAATGAAAATTTGAGAAGCCTCGCATCATATCCTTATTGACTTCTGAAGTATATATATTTCTCGTTTGACCATTAGTAAGAAACTTCAATTAATTATATCATTCTCTACCTTAATCATGGTGGATAAAGAATTGTTCACCCTTTAGAAATTGCCAAATGAATCCCTTCGTTCAAAGTTGCCACGGAAGGTTGTCAATAAAGAGCTTTTTCTTCTTTTTTTTATAAAAACCGTTGAGTCGATGTGGTTTATGTTGGCAGAAAAATTTTCTGGGTTTTGTTTGAGCTTAGCTTCCATTAAATTTTAGAAATTCCGAAGGAGTAAAACAATTTGCAAACTTAATGTTCGTTTGGTGGTTAAATCGTTACATGTAACATGTAGTAGGAGTAGGACATGTATTATATATATAGGGCTCATTGTATTATTGTCAATACATGTGAATAATAAATATTCCCGTGCATTCTCACATGGTATCAGAGTCGGGGTGGTGAGACACATCCGGGAACTAGAATACAGAGCCAGAAGTCACCGTGCCTCAATTTTCCAGCGACTTTTCAAGGTTGTTTGCGTCATCTCTCTCTCCGTCAGTGTTGTGCAAAATCCCACTACCACACGATCCGTCATTGTCCGGCGACCAAACCCTAGTGAACATCTCTAGCGCAGACCTCCTCACGCGCCGTCAGAAGATAGGATTCCGGCGAGCGCGTGAGCTCACGCGCCGACAAGTACGACTACTTCCGGCCATTTTTTGAAAAAGTTTCTTCAGAACAGTTGGGTCGTCTACTAATTCCGACCCCGTCGTACCGTTTTCGTTTGACTCTGACCACTTTGAGTTTTTCCGTCGACTATACTGATTTTTCCCAGCAGCTACAGTAATTTTCCAGCAAAAACAGTGTCTCCTTCGTTTGTTTCAACGAGTTTTCAATTGATTCTTTTTGTTATTTGGTGATAATTTTATAGACCTCTCTTCAATCTAACGATCTCTTTGGGAGTTGATGCTTTCGGGTCTAAAAACCCGAGCTCTGGTAGTTACGATGTTATGATTACCTCAGAACCTTTAATGGGAAGTTCAAACTATTTAGCTTGGGCTTCGTCTGTCGAGTTGTGGTGTAACGGTCAAGGTGTTCAAGATCATTAATTAATAAGTCTAGTGAATGAGATGAAAAGGCCAAAGCACTTAGGGCGAAGATCGATGCTCAATTATGTAGTATTCTGTGGCGATCTATTGATTCCAAGTTGATGCCCTTATTTCGTCCATTCCAGACATGTTATTTGGTTTAGGAAAAGGCTCACACTTTATACACTAATTCTATGTCTACTTACTTGGGACAAATACAGGCAGTCATGCAGGAATTTGAGAAGTTGATGCCAGTTCCTGCTAGTGTTGAAAAGCAACAAGAGCAGCAACAAAAGATGTTTCTAGTTCTTACTCTCGAGACTTCCTAATGATCTTGACTCAGTATGCGATCAGATTTTGGCTAGTCCGACCGTCCCCACAGTTGATGAATTATTCTCTCGATTACTTCGCCTTGTTCCAGCACCAAGTCACCCAGTGATCTCATCACAGACACTTCACGCATCTGTTCTCGCATCCCAGACAGTGGACAATCGGGCATCTCAAATTTCAGAGAATAGACGAGAAAGAGGTTGTTTTGGAAGATCTAGACCCAAGTGCTCTTATTGTCATAAACTTAGACACACTCGTGATGTGTGCTATTCTTTACATGGTCATTCACCCAAAAATACTTATCTTGCTCAGACCGAAACTACAAGTAACCAGGGATTTTCTTTATCTGAAGGGGAATATAATGAATTCCTTCCGTATCGAGCAAGTAAGCAGACATCTACACAAGTAGCCTCTGTTGCTCAGACTGATACTTCTATTGCAAGTAATTCTTTTGCTTGTGTTTCCCGGTCTAGTACTCTTGGACCATGGGTTGTGGACTCAGACGCTTCTGGTCATATCTCAGGTAATAAATCACTTTTGTCAAATATTGTGTATTCACAGTCTCTTCCCATTGTTACTTTAGCCAATGGGTCTCAAACTAAAGCAAAAGGAGTTGGACAAGCTAATCCCCTACCCTCTGTCACTCTAGATTCCGTTCTTTATGTCCCTGGCTGTCCTTTTAGTATTGCATCTGTTAGTCGTTTGACTCGTGCCTTCCATTGTGGTATATATTTTGTTGATAATTCTTTTATAATGCAAGACCGCAGTACGGGACAAATGATTGGCACATGGCTTGAATCAGAAGGCCTTTACTACCTTAACTCACTCAATTCTCCAAGACATGTCTAGTTACAGATCCTCCAGATCTAATTCACAGACGTTCAGGACATCCAAGATTATCCAAGCTTCAGAATATGGTGCCTAGTTTGTCTAGATTATCTACATTAGATTGTGGGTCGTGTCAGCTCGGGAAACATACCCAAGCCTCCTTTCCTCGTAATATTGAAAATCATGCAGAGTCTGTTTTTTCTTTAGTTTATTCTAATATATGGGGTCCTAGTAGAGTCAGTTCAACCTTGGGATTTCGTTACTTTATTAGTTTTATTGATGATTATTCAAGATGTACCTGGTTTTTCTTAATGAAAGATCGTTCTGAGTTGTTTTCTATATTCTAGAATTTTTTTCTTAAATCAAAAATCAATTTGGTGTTTCTATTCGCACTTTTTGCAGCGATAATGCCTTAGAATATTTATCCTCTCAATTTTGGCCGTTTATGACTTCTCAAGAAATTATTCATCAGACCTCTTGTCCTTATACCCCTCAGCAAAATTGGGTTGCAGAAAGAAAGAATAGGCACCTCATTGAGACTACTCGTACACTTCTCATTGAATCTCATGTTCCGTTGCGTTTTTGGGGCGATGCAGTTCTCACAACTTGTTATTTGGTTAAACGGATGCCTTCATCTCCCATCCAGAATCAGATTCCGTATTCAATAGTGTTTCCACAGTCACCCTTATTCTCTCTTCCCCTTCGTGTTTTTGGGAGCACTTGTTTCATTCATAACTTAGCCCCGGGGAAAGATAAGTTAGCTCCCCGTGCTCTCAAGTGTGTCTTCCTTGGTTATTCTCGTGTTCAGAAGGGATATCGTTGTTACTCACCTGATCTTCGTAGGTACCCTATGTCAGTTGACGTCACATTTTTTGAGTTTAAACCTTTCTTTACCTCTTCTGACCACCATGATATATTTGAGGTCTTACCTATACCGACCTTAGAGGAGCACTCCTTCACCATCCGCCACAGAAGTCTTGCCCATTCCAACCGTTGGGGAGTCTAGTGTGGCTCCTCCTAGATCTCTAGCCACAGGAACACCACTCTTAACTTATCATCGTCGTCCGCGCCCAGCATCAAACCCAGCTGATTCAATATGCTTCACCTACCCCTGCTCCTACTGCGCACTTGTCTCTTCCTAGTACACCAATTGCACTTCGGAAACGTATACGGACCACACTTAATCCTAATCCCAATTATGTCGGTTAAATTATCATCGTCTGTCATCACCCTATTATGCTTTTATATCTTCTTTGTCCTCTAATACCATCCCTAAGTCTACAGGTGAAGCATTGTCTTATCCAGGAAGGCGACAGATTATGACTGACGAGATGTCTACTTTACATACGAGTGGTACTTGGGAGCTCGTTCCTCTTCCTTCAGGTAAATCTACTGTTGGTTGTAGTTGGGTGTATGCAGTCATAGTTGGTCCAGATGGCAAGATTGATCGACTTAAGGCCCGTCTTATTGCCAAGAGATATACTCAGATATTTGGGCTCGATTACAGTGATACCTTCTGTCCCGTGGCAAAGATAGCATCAGTCCGCCTTTTCCTATCCATGGTTGTTGTTCGCCATTGACCTCTCTATCAGCTGGACATTAAGAATGCTTTTCTACACGGTGACCTTGAGGATGAAATTTATATGGAGCAAATACCTGGGTTTGTTGCTCAGGGCCAGGGGGAGTCTCGTGGCCTTGTATGTCGCTTGCGCCGGTCACTTTATGGTCTAAAGCAGTCTCCTCGAGCCTGGTTTGGTTAGTTCAGCACAGTTATCCAGGAGTTTGGCATGACTCAGAGTGAAGCTGATCACTCTGTATTTTATCGGCAATCTGCTTCGGGTCTCTGTATTTATCTTGTGGTCTATGTTGACGATATTGTTATTGTCGGCAATGATTAGGATTATATTACTTAATTGAAGCAACATCTCTTTCAACACTTTCAGACTAAGGATCTGGGCAGACTAAAGTATTTTCTAGGTATTGAGGTCGCTCAGTCTACCTCAGGTATTGTGATATCACAGCGGAAGTATGCCTTGGACATTCTTGAGGAGACAGGAATGACAGGTTGTAGACCGACTGACACTCCAATGGATCCGAATTCTAAACTCCTGCCAAGATAGGGGGAGCCGCTTAGCGATCCTACAATATATAGGCAGCTGGTTGCTAAATTAAATTATCTCACAGCGACTAGACCAGACACTTCCTTTCCTACGAGCGTTGTAAGTCAATTTATGGATTCTCCTTGTGATACTCATTCGGATGCAGTTGTCCGCATTCTTCGATATATAAAATCGGCTCCAAGCAAAGGGTTATTATTTGAGGATCGAGGCCATGAACAGATTGTTGAATACTCAGATGCTGATTGGGCAGGATCTCTGCATATTGTGTTTTAGTAGGAAGCAATTTGGTGTCTTGGAAGAGCAAGAAAAAGAATGTAGTTGCTCGATCTAGTGCAAAAGCATAGTATCGAGCAATAGCTTTGGCAACATGTGAGCTAATTTGGATCAAACAATTGCTCAAGGAGTTGAAATTTGGTCAAATCAGCCAGATGGAACTTGTGTACGATAATCAAGTTGCCTTGATACTTAAGATTTACTGTCAAGATTTTTGGTGTATAAAAAATGAAACAAAACCCAACATTTAACTTTTATAATCAAAACTCAAGGTTGAGATGGATGGATTTTGCTCCACTATTATTTTGAAAATGAAATGGTATCTGAGAGAGAGAAGGACAAAATGGGTCTTGTTGTACCATTACTTAAAAGGAATGAAATGGTTTGCCGGAAAAAATGAACCCCAAACTTCAAACTCTAGCCTTGCATCAGATCTACAGAAAACCCACTAATTGAATTTATGGTAGAAAAAGATTGATGTTGAGGAAGATGACGGGAGATTGCAGGGGATCCAAAAGGAACAAGGAGGGGAAAATAAATGGGGTTTTAGTTCTTGAGATGAAAAGACCGAATACCCATTTTCAACTAATGTGTTGGTACTGTTTAATTAGGGGCATTTAATGGAAAGTAAATATGGGTACAATGCTAACATACTACCTTCATGTAGTATGTTAGCAAAACCCATATATATATATATATATAGGCTCATTGTATCATTGTCAATACACGTGAATAATATATTTTCCCGTGCATTCTCACACTTAATTAAAAGGATAATTTTTGCTCAGTTTGATAAAGACGCGACAATGTGAAGTCCAATTTTTGCATACTTTCCGTGAAGGAAATGCTTTGGCAAATCATCTTGCTAATAGAGCTTTTGAGATTGAACGGGGACTCTATGCACTAATTTACTGAACTTACATCAAAGGGAAGAGCTTAATTTAGAAAAGAGCCAATGTCCATCTTTGCAAATTAAATCTGTGAAGTCGAGAAGATGAAGATAATGTTGGTAACTATACTGGCTACTGTGATGGCAATGTCTCATGGTGCTTTTTGGGACTACAGATGGTAGTGCTATAAGCATTGCAGACATGGTGTTTCATGAAGAAAAATTCCAGATTAGGTGAGCTTTGGCAGGAGGACAAGTTTGATGATCACGGTCCAACGAGTGTTTGAGATTAGGTGAGCTTTGGTTAGTGCAATTCCAAGGGGTTGTAATGTGGTAAAGCTGCCTCCTTTTTGTATTCTTTGCAGTAGTTTTGGAATTTTTGCAGCGAGTTCTACAGGGGAAAATGGAGGATATTGGGGCTTGAAAGAGGATTAGAATAGGATTCTAGGATGGGTCGGGTAATGGGTTTGGGCAAATTAATCGGGTATTTCAAAATGTGTAACAGCTCTCCACCTGTCTATTTTAGGGCTGGGACTGGATCCTTTAACAGATGAATGGTATTTTTGTTCAACAGTATAATGGTAGGGGTATATATAGTCGAATAGTATGACGAAGGACAAATACAAACAATATTTGAAAGTAGAGTGATATATATATGACCTTTTCTGTTTCAACAATAAAAGCCGTTAAAGAAGAATAAAAATATCAAACTAAACATATACCTTACTATTGTATGAAACAAGATCATACAAGGTAAAGCCATCATGTGCAATCACGAAGTTGACACTGTGATACGGCTTTCGCTTGTTCACCTATGTAAAGCAAAAACATAATATATCAGCTCAGTGAAATTGAGGCAGCATAAAAAGAATTCCAAATGTTAGGTTGGCGTAGAAATTTGCTTTAGTTTAAGGTTTTTGATGAAAAATTCAAATGATCTACATGAAAGATATACCTAGTAAACCTTCCAATAGAATTTGTTTGCATGACAGATGATGATGCATAGCCAAATATAAGGCATTCCTTTGTCACAATTTTCCTTTTTATTTTTCATTTTATTTTGAGAGAGAACTCACTCCTAGTTAGAGGTGTCAAACGGGCCGAGCTGGCCCGGTTCCAGACCGGCCCCGACCGGTTTTAGATTGGACAGGACCGGCCCGGTGGTAAGGGGTCGGGCAGGGCTGGGTTGGGACGGAAACCGGCCTGTGCCGGGGAAAATTTCTATACCCAATAGACGTGATACTATATCAAACATCAGAGAATTAGCAAGAAATGAGCTCAAACAGAGCTCCAATGGAGATTCCCTAGAAGCTTCTAGATGTGTTCGCAGCAGTTGAACTTGAACAAGAGAGATGAAGGAGATAGGAAAATGAATCTCCATCTATAAACTTCTCAGATAGAGCAATATATACACAAGCCAAAGAAAAATAATAAGAGTGAGGTAGAGTGAGCTAGCAGGTAACTGCCACTAACGATCTATACAGCTGGCAACTACCAAACGTACTAACTAACTAACTAATAATTAATTCATCTCTTAACAGCCCCTAGGGCTTGAGTTCACGACTATTTGCCCAAGTTTTGGGAACATAATTCGGGTTAGCATGGTGTTAGAAAAGTAGGCATGGGTGATGACTTAGAGCTAAAAGAAGCAAGGTAACAAAGTAATATAAGAGGCTGTTAACAGTGAATTAAATAGTAACTTAGACATGAAAGAAAGATAAATGGTCCTAGATCCTGAGTTACAATTCCCTAGGAATAACCACCCGGCTTGGCACTGTAGAGCAACAAAAGCTTCAATAAAAGTCATAGAAGAACAAATCCTGATACTCCAGTGTCAAACTAAAAAGCAAAAAACTATTTCTAGGATGGCTGCAACCTATTCTTATTACAGTTATGACCAAATGGTACAGACACAAGTGTTGCCTCCATTGCAAAACAACTAGGGATCTATCAAAAAAGGGGGACCATTACATAAAGATCATTACACAATTCCTGCAAAGTCCACTGCAGAACGAAAAAAACATAATACAGTGCCTTGGACTACAAACTTTAGTTTAAAAAAAAACAAAAACTTGATTTAGATTATAGAGTTAAATAGATATCACAAATCTAAATCTAAAACTTCTGAACATGATTCAGTCTTTTACTTCATGAACGGGAAGTTATCTTCTTTTTCCACTTCTGGTAAAATTCTCACACAAATATGGTTAGAATCAGCAAGATTTCTTCTAACTGTGGAAGAAAAAGATACATATAAATTTGGTACTTTATACCCAATGAAATCAGCTTAAATGAGATGGTAATAAATTAAGACAAACTGTGATACTACTGCTACATTCTGTGACTAACAGCAATTTCATGTATTATGAAATGATCATGTTAATAACGAGGAGATGACAAAAGAACGGAAACATAAATTATACTTTTAGAATGGCTCAATAGACCAAAAGGATCAAATAGAATCTAGCCATAATGCCATATGCATTTTGACCTATCAGATACTTTACTAAACCAATCCATTCAAATAGGAATCTACTGGTGAAAGCTACTTGCTACTGCATAGAATTGAAAGTTGCTCAAATATAATGAATCAAGCAAAAGAAGAAACATAACTAAGGAGGCAGAGGAAACAGAATAGTGTGACAAATAATCTCTAGCTGTCAAAGCATGATTTTGGAAGTTGTAGCTCTTACTCTGTATAGATCCGCTGAACCAGCGACACGGGTTGCGAAATTTCCTTTCATGCCAGCATCGCCCTGTTTTGTTTAATTGTATCAGGATAACGTATATTCAAGGACATTTTCAATTAAACATAAACATTATAATCAAAGAAAATACTTGTACAGAACCAAAAAGCTGAAACAGCTAAATGAGGTATGGAAATAACACACTTCCTCTCTTAATTTTCAGTTAATCCGATAATATCTACATTCTCGCAACTTCTTGGGGACAGCTTCACATAATAAATAAACATCATCTCAGAATTGAGTCATTAGATATTGAAAATGCTAGTGTAATTCAAAAATCGAAGAGGATATATGCCAAAGCTAGAACTTGGTGAATAAAACTTAACTTTTTTTAAACATTTAAGATATGTTAGGAGTCAGATGTCCAACCACATAGAAAAAAAAGCCTTTATTTTAAGGGAAAACATGGCAAATCCAATTACCCTTATCCTTTTATACAACGACATCATTTGGACTAGAAGATATCAATTACTAATGTGACTGGCAGTGCCTCATATTCAAATATACATCTCTGGAAATTCCATAAGTGTCCCAGACTATGCATAGGTACGTACTTGTTGAGGACCTGAGCATTACTGTGTAAATGTACCAAATGTTATTTTCCAGCTGCTTTCTTTGGATAGGGGGCACAGTAGGATGGCACAAACAGTGCGAATTGACATCATTGTAAAATCCTATATGATGTTCTTAACAATTGAAAACTCGAAAAGAAATAGATACACCAATTAACTAAAGTTCCAGTTAACTATGAAAAATTGAACAGGACTTAAATAAAAGATGATATCTCCAGTAGAGTCAATTTTGCACTCATTACTACTTATTGCCACCACCTGTTAACAACATCATTACAAAAGCTAACAAGCAAACTGTAAATTTTGAGAAGAAGAAAGGCTTCTTATATTTCTATGTATGTTTACATCCCATGAGCAAGGAAATTTATACAAAGCTCCTACTGATAATAAAGGAAGTAAAATAAATCTACACAATCAATCCAGCTATCAAATCAAATCGAATAAAATCAGATCTCCTAAATATAATCAAATCTTCTGAAATCACGCTAATCAACACTCCTAACTAAGAAGTGGAATAAGATGAAATGTCATCAATTGACTATGAAGATTACTGAGAGAATTAAAGCCTATTCTGCTAAGAATCTATCTTATGCAGGTAATTTACAAGTTATAAACTCTGTATTGTTTTCACTACACAATTTCTGGGGGGGCAGTATTCATCCTCCCACAGAGTGTAAATGAAACCGACAGGAAGAGCAGGGAGTTTCTATGGGGAAGTACGGCAGAACAGAAGAAGATTTCTCTAGTTGCCTGGGAGAAAATTTTGTAAACCAAAAGCACAAGGGGGTTTGAATGTTAAAGGATGTAGGAACTGGAATATAGCAGCTGTGGGGAAATTGGCATGGATGATAATGGAGAAAGCAGATAACCTATGGGTGAAGTGGGTGCATGGTATATATATGAACAATGGTATAAATCTTTGGGAGCATCACGCACCAGTGGACAGTAGCCGGTACCGGAGAAGGCTCAACAAGCTAAAGCTGGGGATGACAAGTTGGTATCACAATGGGAAGTATTGCCTAACGGCTACTGGGCACTACTCTATTACAAAAGGGTATTTGAAACTAATAGGAAATGCTCCTAAGTTACAAGGAGCTGGTTTAGTATGGAACAGGGTAATGCTCCCAAAACACAGGTTCATAGTGTGGCTTGCTGTGCAGGGAGGCTTAAGACAAAAGATAGACTACGAGATTTGGGCATTCACTACGACAATACAACATGTGGGATGTGGGATGATGGCAGTATTGAAACTGCAGTGCACTTATTCCATGATTGTACCTGGTCTGTGCAACTATGGACAATGGTAAAGCAATGGATTGGACTCAACATACAACTTCCAGAGTGGCAGCTACATACAGTGGAGAATCTTTAAGAAGAAGATCATGGCAGCGATATATGGAGCGGGAATCTATCAAATATGGCAAGCACGAAAGGAGACAATTCAGAGGACATAATGTAAATAATAGTTTATTTTTGCAGCAAATAGAAAGTGTAATAAGGGAAAGAACTGATATGTTGAGGGAAACTAAGGAAGCAAGGAAAGCTAGACTTCTAATGGATAGGATATGTAGCTAGTAGTCGTGTTTTGCTTTGTTTGAGAGAGTGATCGAGGCTCAATTACTGGTTCTATAATAGTATAAAGTGCTCTTTATGTGTAAACCGATGGTTGGTTGTCTGGTAATATATTCACATCTTATTACCAAAAAAAAAAAAAACAATCCTAAATCAAATCTCCTTGAATCATGTTAATCGACACTACCCCTCAAGTTGGTGCAAAGATGTCGCACATGCCCAACTTGCAACTCAAAGTATGGAAAGTTCGCTTGTTTAGAAGGAAATCTGAAAAAAATTGCTCAAAGATGATCTGCCTCGGTCGAAACCAAATCTGTCTCGAGCGAACCTTAGCTCAGGTGAACGGAAACATTAAAGCTGGTAGGGATAGGCTTGGAATGTTCCAGCGACCTTAATAAAAAAGAAACTTCCAAAAACAAAACTGACCAGGAGGAGTTTGTGTTGCGTACAACCACCAAGAGAGAGAAAACTCGATCTCTTTGATAAAAAGGAAACCCTAGTGCTGTAACGGAGATAACTCACCTAAAAAGGGCAGCAATGACTCAGATACCATGTAGATTTTGAGAAGAAGAAAAGACTTCTTATATTTATGTGTATTTTACATCCCATGAGCAAGGAAATTTATACAAAGCTCTTAATGCTAATAAAGGAAATAAAATAAATCTCTACAATCAATCCATCTATGAAATCAAATCAAATCAAATCAGATGTGCCAAATCTCCTGAAATCATGCTAATCAACATTCCTAAATCAAATCTCCTCGAATCATGCTAATCAACACAAACTGAGCTTCAAAAACTAGAAGACTATCAATTTATGTCTAATCATGGATATATGCAATTTAAACCTCCTTATATCAGGAGAAAACATTTAGTCACTCTTCTGTTTTTTCCTGGTACTTCACTGGTCATATATAATGGAAATGTTTGCGCTGACAAACTTAATTCAATGAAATTTTCAATTCAGATTGTCTCCTAGAGTCACCTTTATAAATCTCCTAATGTCATCACGATACTTCCCGTTCCACTCAGCCCACCTGCATACATGTTTATCAAGATAAGTATCATGCTATGAAACTTCGCCATAGAATGGAACATACATGTTTATCAAAAACCAATTAAGCTGAAACATCTGTTAGCTGCCAAGAATGGAAATTTGCAGGCCAGAATGGCAATCAGAAAAGGAAAGGTAAAGATACCAGATCCTACTGCAAATAATTGTAACAAGCCAGGCCATATTCGATACACTTGTTGGAAACTATACGGTCGACCACCATGCAAGAATAACAAATAACAACAACAATGACAACAACAACCATTATATGTCTCATGTGCCTGGTAGAGATACAAAGCACCAGAAAACAGACTCTATTACTTTGACCAGAGCAGATTAAAGTTAAAGTATTACCTAGAGACTAGAGTATCAAGCTATAGCACAACAATCACTTTTATCCGGCACCTCACAATAATACAAATGAGCTAGGTACGACCCGATGACCTCTTTTAGGGGTTTCTTTTCTCCTGTTGTTAAAACATTTCACAATTGGGGCACCTTGCTGGTCCTATAAAAAGCTCATCTTAATAAAACAATCATAAAAGGGGTCAAAAGATGATAAAAAGAAGGCGGCATCTGATAAAAAACGGAGGGCTATTATTACAAGGTAACAGCCTCATTTCATCATCTCTAAAGTAATAATGTCTCAGTTACAAAGAATTTGGGATAGGATCAGTCAATTCTACGTAGGTCCAATGAATGGTGATATGACTTCATTTTAAAATTTCAGCTGTTAGGTGGGGCATCATAATATACTTATTTATTTTAGCTCTGCAATACGCTTCCTCACGTGCAGACTCAATTCTTTTATTACTCTTTTTTTTCTTTTTGCCAAGCAAGTGAAAAAACTTTCTGATAATAGGTGATGGTATGACGATCTAAAAACCTCTGCCTGCCCCCGCACCCTGTAGAATTGTATAACCACTTCAAGCTGTAAGTTGTCAGAGAGCCGACATATTTATATATTTATTTATTTTAGGCCTTCCACCAACTCAATGACTAAATCCAACCACACTAACCTAGTTTTCACATTCACACAATCTGATGCAATAGATGATTTTCTTCTTTCTCAACAATAGGATATATCAATAATATAAAACAAAGTTCTTGTAGATGTTACCGGTCCCAATTTGGAAACTTTCCAACAAGATAAAGGCCTCCACAATCCCATGGCTCAGCAATAATTTTGCACCTCGACAGTACACTATCTTTGGCAATGGCCTGCAGCATTAAAGAAAATTATCTGGGAAGTACTAGAGGTGATGATTATTACTGCTCTACAATCAAGAAAGAGGAAATCACAAACATCCTCCTCAAGCCAGAACCTATAAACGGGGAATAATATGGCTCTCAATCAACTTAAATCATTTTCGTGTGGAGAGCTTTTGTTGTAAAAGTAGTACTGAGGTAACTTCTAAGTTACAAATGAAAATTATCTTTGGATAGCAATATTTTTTTTTTCTTGGTAGTTGGCATTGCACTAAATTGTTTTTTGAACTTTTAATACTTGAACATCAAAGTATACATAAAACAATGGGCATCTAAGAAAAGATGACAGAATTAATGTTCAATACTATTGTCGGTTCACTCCGGGGGAGATGCAAAGGGTTAGTAGCGGGTTCAATTGAACCCATAACTTTTGACGTGGAGTAAAAATTTATGTTAAAAATTCCTTAAAATTGTAAAAATAATAGAGATGAACTCATAATTTTAAAAATATAATGAGTTCAATGCTAAAAAATTTATAGTTGAACCCATAGAATTTAGATTTTGGATCCGTCTCTGGGTTCACTTATAGTTTAACTCTTCCAAGTCAAACATTTGTTGACAGAAAGGATATTTATGAACCTTTAACTCTCATAGATTAACAGGAACACGGTGCCATTAGCTTAACGTGCCTACACTTATGCTAAATCACCCATTAAAATCTGAGGTAAGAATGAGCATAATATCGTGAATGTGGCAAGAAATCCTGCTCACTCAGGAAAAACTCAATCCTGTAATGGCTTTTTAAACAGTTATTTTGTGTGATTGATCTAACACTCATTTCAAGAATTTTAAGTTCTTTATCTTAAAAAGGCCCACAAAATAAGTCTACAATCTCAGTAGAAAATACTGCCTCCATTTCAATTTATGTGATACACTTTTCTTATTAGTCCATTTCAATAAAATAGAATTTAATTTTGAACTTTTTATTTTACCCTTAATGAGAAGCTTTTATAGCCACATAAATATTATGACCCTGCAAAGTTTGCCCTTTAAGCTTTTAAGACCACAAGTACCAAAACTCATTTTTTTCTTAAACTCCGTGCCAAGTCAAACTCCGTCACATAAATGAAGCAGAGGGAGTAAAAAAGATTCATTATTTCAAGAACACATATCTGCTTGCATTAACGTATTATTATTAATATTGCATCACTTCATTCAAGTATGTAGCATCTTGTTCATTCACAAGCAAGAATGCACCATATCATCATATTTCAGCCTTCTCTGCATTTATCAGTCATCCTTTTTTAAACACATGAAAGTTGGAGCTGAGTGTGTTACAGATGAAATTCTAAGTCAAATGGAAAATCAAAGAGACAAGAAAGAAGATAAAACAACCCTAGGTGATCATAGAGAAGGGTTGAGGTGAACAGGAAAATTGCAAATGGCAGTGGAATATTAGTCACTTCACTATCAACTTATTATGTTGCTTTCCATCGCACAGAATTCCTTTTTGATGCACCATTATGAAAAAAGTATATAAATGCTTCACCTTCACAAGGGGGGGAGCATTAATGGGAGTACCATCTGTCCCTCGGCAAAGAACACTAGCAAGATCAAAGCGAAATCCATCGACATGATACTCGGTGACCCTTTAGTTGCTCCAGCACAAGGTAGAAGAGAATATCAAATGGGAAAAAGGTTAGTTAATTTAATTGAAAATCAAACCAATTCATCCTGGGTAAAATGCAAAAAATGTTCATTCTGTCTGTAATAACTTCATATCGCATTGCAGATATGAACAAGCATATGGAGAGACCGTTGAAAACAGAGGAGGAAAAGAGAACGATAAGTCTGGACAAAGTATTCCATTCAACAAATCAAATCCAATAGGAGCCAAAATAGTGAATTTTGTGAACATATCAGCATTCCAAGAAACTTCTAAGCATTCAAGAAAGCATATATTTCAACCATGTCAACTGACGAACCTGCAAAACCGCTTACACCATTGTGTGTACATAACCAAGTAAAGAGTCGGTTAAGTGTTCAAGGCTATGTCACAACAGATCCAGAAACTTGCCCCATATCGACTTCCAGATCATAGATGCTCTAGTAAATAACTGAAGAGAAAAGATATATGGGATAGAAGAAAAACAAACCAAGCATTGAAATATCTCTCTATCTGACTATCTCTAAGATTCGACTGCTAGTGGGTCTCTTTGTATGTGTCATCTGGAAAGAGGTTCCACTGGTTATTATTTTCATCAAAAGAAAAAAAAAAAACAAAAAGAGGACTCAATGAAAATAGTTTGCTAGACACTAAGCATTGCACATGGGAACGTACAATTCTTGTGGAACCCATCACAAAAACCCTTGGGAATACGGAAAAACGGACAGTAGAGATGTCAGTGACACACTTTATGCACATTGAACAAGTACAGAGAATTTTGACATTTGCAAGTACCTTTCATGTGTTGGGCAAAAAACTGAAGATAAAAATAGCGTACCTTCGGGAAAAGCTTAGTTTAGTTGTGACTAAAATAATGATATATTGATACCAATTAGTGAGTAATTAACTGTAAAAATACAGCTAACTCAAAAGCAGACAACCAGAAAGTGGAAGGAAATGAATGTACCAGTGTCTTAAGCTTTCAAGTATAAGTTCCATGACTACAGGGTGGTTGCAGTTAAAAGTATTTCCTGTAAAGACCAAAGTATTGCATCTCAGTGCTCTTATGAAGACAAAAGAAAGAAAATGCAATAAGAGAATCATGTGCAACTCTATGCATCAGAACTTCAATCACTCGTATAAATCTAGGAATCTCAGACTAGCAACAGATGAGCATGAAGTAAAATGAACATTAGTAGTTAGACCTTTATATCTTTTTTTTCCTAGGTTCAACTCTATAACTATTCCTTTTGAAAAGGGAAGAACGATGTGAAATCTTAAGAAGATCTCAACAATGAGAAAACTAAGTTTTTTGGTTGGTGAATGGGAACAAAACACCACTGTAGCTTAACCCGAAATGCAATTGTCTAAAGGTAGTTTGTACTATAATCTAAGAAGTCTTCATCACGAGAAAAGCCTTCTTAAGTTTAGAGGACTTTCAAGTAAATTATTTATGAGAAATATTTACAAAGTTTTTTATGCAGTAAAGTACAACAACAACAAACCCAATATAATGCCACAAGTGGGTGTCTGAGGAGGGAAGATAGTACGCAGACCTTACCCACGGTAGGGGGACTATTTCCAAATAAACTCTCGGCACAAGGAAAAATAAGAAAAGAGCAGTAACAACAAGAAATAACGACAACAAAATAAAAGAAAATAAGGCGAAAGAAACAACATGAAGATAGAAATCTACAATATTACAAGAATGCTACTAATACCACGGGAAATGTCCGGAAACCCGCACCATTACCTATTCAACCTCCACGCCTTCCTATTAAGAGTCATGTCCTCAGTCAACTGAAGCAAAGCCATATCTTGCCTAATCACCTCTCCCCAATACTTTTTTGGCCTAGCTCTACCTCTTTTAAGACCCCCTACTGATAACCTCTCATACCTCCTTGTCAGGGCATCTGCGCTTCTCCTCTTCATATGCCCAAACCATCTAAGTCTCGCTTACCGCATTTTGTCCTCCATGGGGGCCACTCCTACCTTGGCCCGATTATCCTCATTCTTAATCTTATCAATTCTGGTATGCTTTCTGCTACTTTCATTTTCTGGACATGAGAATTCTTGACTAGCTAACACTCTGCCCATACAACATAGTCGGTCTCACTACTACTATATAGAACTTACCTTTAAGTTTAGGAGGCACATTTTTATCGCATATGCGAGCCTCCATTTTACCCACCCAGCACCAATACGATACGTAACATTCTCGTCAATCTCTCTATTACCTTGGATTTAGACCCCAGGTACTTGAAACTATCTTTCTTGAGGATGATTTGTGTATCAAGCCTCACGTCGGTTAATTCTTCACCGGTCCCATCACTGAACTTTTTATGGAGTAAAGTAAAAGTACTTATAGAATTTCTTAAATACATTTCTTTTTTGTTGACTGTCTACATCTAGTTGATTAAATCAAAAACCACAAAGGGTAATAATCTTGACTACTTTTACTTATCAAATAAATAATTTAGACTACGTTTGTATCATGTTCCATTTTGACATTCCCAAAATTGATACCTAGGAAACTATGCTTCATGTTAAATTGTTAACAATCTTAGATGACCAATGAAAATCCTGAAGACAGGATTATAGAGATATGCTCAAAACAACCCTGCAGACTTTCCTTCTATTTAAGTCGTAAAGTGTATGGTCGAATTACCACATCCAGAGAAATTGAGCAGCTGACCATTATTGTTCAAATCCACCATGTAATAAACCTGCGAATTGTCAGGGCAAGGAATATCGTTTAAGAAAGGGTGGGGAAAGAGAAGAACCTTTTGTAAAAAAGGAAAAAAAGAATCTGATATTCAGGCCATCCGATATAAATAGTTTAATTTATAACTTAACAAAGTAAACCTGGTCTAATCTTTTGCAGGAGACAATGCATTATAGAGAAAAACACAATGAGTTAAATCCATCTACAATGGGTCTGATGCAGCTCTTACCGAGAAGGATTATAGGAGAAGAAGGGGGAAAAGCAGCAAGTTCTAGCATTATAACTATATATGATGGTACATCTTTCACTCCGTATTAAGCTGCAGAACAGAGAGTATAAACAACTGGCAATTTGTTGATTGCCTTAATTATAGGAAAGATTTGATGTTGTTGGTTGCCTTTATTAGGAAAGATCTGATTGATACTGATTGAGATTTGATTTTATTCTGATTGATTGTAGTTTATGCCCTTCCTAAAATAGTCATATGACCTAGTGTACAAATACCTTTGCTTCGGGATGTAAGAAACACATAGAAATACAAGAAGCATTTTCTTCTTCTTAAAATCTACATCGTATAAGAGTCATTGCTGCCTTTTTTAGGTGAGTAATCTCCCTCGCAGCACTAGGGTTCCGTTTTTATCAAAGAGGTCGAGTTTTCTCTCTTGGTGGTTGTCCGCAACACAATTCCTTCTGGTCAGTTTTTTGTTGGAATTTTCTTTTCAGTTGGGGTCGCTGGAACATTCCGAGCCTATTCTTGCCAGTATTGATTTTTCCGTTCACCGGAGTAAAGGTTCTATCGAGACAGATTTGGTTTCCTGCGAGGCAGATTATTTTTGAGCAATTTTATTCAAATTTCTCTCTAAATGGGCAGAAAATATGGAGAGATTCAAGGAAACGATTTCTAGAAAAATCTTGTCTTTGGATGAAATTCAGCTTCTCCACCTCCTAGACAATCGTGACTCCGCTAATGTTGCCACATCCAATTATGTGCAATCAGTTACTTCCTTTGTTGCTCCCTGAGTTCCCCGTCAATCTTTTATCTATTAGTGCTATCACCAAAGCTCTAAACTGTAAAATCGAGTTCTTTCCCAATCATTGTAATTTTCAGGATCTTCAAACAGGGAAAAAGATTGGTAGTGGTAGATTGCGTGATGACTTGTATATGTTAGATGGAATTCAAAACTCTTGTCAAGCCTTTTTTGGGGAAAGTAAGGATGTCAACCAAGAAATAATACAACGGCACAGACGGTTAGGACACCCATCATTCTTTGTTTTGAAGAAGTTATATCTCGATTTGTTTTCAAGGACTCAATTTGAATCTTTGTTCTGTGATGCGTGTGAATATGCCAAGCATACTAGAAACTATTATCTTGTGAGGGATAATAGAAGCACAACTCCATTTATGACTATTCATTCTTATGTATGGGGTCCTACCCAAACTGTTTCTTTGTTTGGTAGTCGATTTTGTTACTACACTAGGATGACTTGGGTCTATTTGTTAAAAGCCAAAAGTGGCGTTACTCTTTCATAAGATGATTGGTACTTAATTTGATGCCAAAATAAAAATCTTGAGAACTGACAATGGCAGCGAACACATGGACAAAAGATTTGGTGCTTATTTGGAGTCCAATAGGATAGTCCAGCAGAGTAGTTGTCCTACCACTATTGCACAAAACGGGGTTGCTGAAAGAAAAAATAGACATTTGTTAAAAGTAGCAAAATCTCTTATATTCACCATGCATCTACCAAAACCTTACAGGGGATGCTATTCTAGTGGCTGGGATGCTATTCTAGTGGCTGCCTATCTTATCAACGGAATATCACTTAAAACCCTCGATTTTCAAAGTCATCTATAAGATTTAAAGGGTAAGAATGAATATGTTGTTCCTCAAAAGGTGTTGTGTGTTTGCTTTGTCCACACTAGGAATTTTGGGAAACTAGATCCTAGAGCTATGAAGTGTGTTTTATCGGGTATTCTCAAACACATAAAGGTTACAAATGTTATCATCCTCCCTAAAGGAGATCACTTGTTAGCATGGAAGTTACCTTTCGAGAATTTGAGCCCTCAGTATTACCTCATAACCTCTTCAGGGGAAACAGTAAGGAGAAAGATGTGATTCTACCTAGTTCTATTACTGGACATCTTGATGATATCGTCACAAGGGAAGGTGAAATTGGAAAAAGAATTAAGGGGGAGACAATTGGGCGTTTGGATAGGCTTGATTTGAAAACTTAATCAAGGAGAAATAGAGCAAAAGAAGCCATCATGAATCTACCGAAGCTGAACCTTCTTCTACTTGTGAGTTATATATATTTCCTGCTGAGTTAGATGTGCCTTTCACTCAAAGAGAAGGAGTCGGATCTTGCACCACCAAACACCCTTTATCTAATTTTGTCTCCTATAATTCTTTGTATCCCTCCTATAGAGCATTTTCCTTGTCTATTTCTTTTGTGTCTATTCCCCAGAATTGGAGGAAAACTTTTGCAGATCCTAAATGGAAGCAAGTTATGATTAAAGAAATGAAGGCCTTCTCATAAAATGAGACTTGAGAACTTGTCGCTTCACCACCAGACAAGAAGTTAGTTGGCTGCAAATGGGTCTTCACTGTGAAGCACAAAACTGATGGCTCGATTGGAAGATTTAAAGCAAGATTGGTGGCTAAGGGATTCACTCAAACTTAGTAGATTATCAAGAGACATTTATCTCTGTTGCAAAAATGAACACTATCATGATTCTTTTATCTTGTACAACTAATCTTGATTGGGACTTACAACAGTTTGATGTGAAGAATGCATTTATTCACAGGGACTTAGAAGAAGAGGTATACATAGAGATTCCTCCTGGATTTGATACTAACAAAGTCAAGGAAAGGTGTGCAGACTGAAGAAAGCCCTCTACGGACTGAAGCAATCCCGTAGAGCTTGGTTGATAGATTCTGCAAAGCAATGATCCCCTTCACCTACCAACAAAGCAATGTTGATCATACTCTCTTATGACATCAAAAGGGTAAACTCAGTTTTCTCATAGTTTATGTTGATGACATAGTGATGACAGAAGAAGATAAAGACAGATGACCCGATTGAAGAAGCTATTGGCACAAGAATTTGAGATCAAGGATCTAGGAAAATTGAAGTACTTCCAGGGAATTGAGGTTGCTAGATCAAAAAGAGGAATCTTAATTTCTCAAAGTAAAGAATATTTTGGATCTCTTGAAAGAAACTGCTATGGCAGGTTACAAACCAGCAGAATCGCTCATTAAAGGTAATCACAAGCTACAAACAGGAGGTGGAGAGCTAGTTGATTAGGAAAGGTATCAGAGGTTGGTTGGTAGACACATTTATCTCTCATACTAGACCTGACAGCTGACATAGCCTATTCAGTCAGCTTGGTGAGTCAGTTCATACATGATCCCGAGATCCTCATATGCAAGTTGTCTTTCACATTTTGTGGTACCTGAAGTCTGTTCCAGGCAAAGGTCTACTTTTTTCCAAACATGGTCACCTTCCGGTAGAAACCTATACAGATGTGGATTGGGCTGGACTTTAGATGATAGAAGATCTACATTTGGTTATCGTACACTCGTAGGAGGGAATTTGGTTACTTGGAGAAGCAAGAAGCAAAGTGTAGTTGCTAGATCAAGTGCGAAAGCAGAATACAGAGCTATGGCGCAGGGTGTCTGTCAACTTCTTTGGTTACTAAAGTTACTAAAGGAATTGAGACTCTTAAAAGTGGAAACTTTCAATATATTGTGAGAACAAGGATGTCATCAACATAGCTCATAATCCAGTCCAGCATGACGGAACAAAGCACGTTGAAATTGATCGACACTTCATTAAAGAAAACGTTATGAGTGGTGTCTTGAACTTGCTTCATCTGTCATCAGAAAAGCGCTAGCTGATGTGTTTACCAAAGGTCTCAACAAACGAACTTTTCATACGCTGGTTTGCAAGTTGGGCATGTGCGACATCTTTACACCAACTTGAGGGAGAGTGTTGATTGCCTTAATTATTAGGAAAGATTTGATTATGTTGATTGACTTAATTATTAGGAAAGATTTGATTCTGATTGATTGTAAATTGATTGTAATTTATTTCCCTTCCTAAGATAGTCATAGGACCTAGTGTATAAATACTTTTGTTTAGGGATGTAAGAAACACACATAAATACAAGAAGCCTTTCTTATTCTTAAAATCTACACAATTCCATAATCAAAGGCTACTCGAGTTGAACAGTTCTGTAAAGTTACAAAAATAACTATTTTTCCAAAACAGTTGATGCATCTATCAAGACACATCTCAAACATGATGATGATGATTACTGAAACCGTTATCTATTAACGGACACAATAACCCCATGAACCTACTATCAAAACGAATGTAGATGTTGCCCTAAGCATAGTAATTTGCTGAGGTACATTACATGCAATGAAAATCTTATTCATAACTTTATTGACCAAGACCTATTACATTGGATAGTTCCTTTACCTTGTTGTCTATTCCTCGGAATGAGGTGGTATACGGGTTTTTGTCATCAGCTTCATTAGTGTGATTATAAACAACATCTAAAATGACCTGAAGAATGAAAAGCCGTGAGAAAGAGAAACCAGTATCTTTAAATAGACAGTTGAAAAGGTAGAGGAGACATTATGGGTATGTGTAGCAAAGCTCTTTAAAGACCAAGCTGATACAAGGCGAACCTCAATTCCAGCATCATGCAAGGCCTTGACCATTTGTTTGAACTCCCGAGAAGCACTGACAGGTCCCCCAGCACAACTTGCATATCGACTCATTGGAGCAAAAAAGTTTATTGTTGAGTAACCCCACGTATTGATCTAAAGTTAACATGAGTTCAAAAGTATTCAGTCAAACCAAGAGCATTCTGCCCCTTTAATTAGCCATAGTAGTCAATGAAGAATTTGAATACATGCACATCAAATAGATACTCACAGCATCTTTTCATCAAGTTTCCAGCAATGAAGGTAGCATACAACAAAGTAGATGGGAAGAAGAAAAAGAATTGTCGAAATAAAGTATTCTTAAGTCAACATTTGAACTTTGCACTTTGACTTGGCACAGTTATTATGGTCTAATCTTGGGCATTATGAGTTTGATGGGGGCAGAAAGGGTAAACGGTTGCTCACTTGCTGTTAATACCTCAAATAAATGATAAAATTGATGCAGTTACTTCTAACATATATAGTAAAAGTTGTTGAGCTTATTTCAATCAGCCACTTTAAAAGTCTCTTGGTCACATTTGAAAGAATCTGCATTCTAGTAAATCATTGATCAATAAAAGTGGAATACTAATTCTCCTTTACCATTCAAAGCATTGGTATTTAACCGATGCGCTATGCCATGCCAATGACAGAGTTGTGTACATCAGAGGAAGCACAACGTGCATGCTCACATACAAAAACAATTAACAGGTTTTATGAGGATTTATCATGAATTTGCAAATTTACACTGGCTGCCAAGCTACCTCAATCCTCCTCCTTTATCCGGGCTTCGGACCGGCAATGTGAGCAAGCTCACACAGGCAACAGGTATGAAAGAATAATCATCATAAAGTAGCTTCAGAATAGAGAAATCACTAGAAAAGAATAAGTCAAGGACAGTTATAAAGCATGAAGTAAGTTTACCATGTGATCTCTTGGATTAGGTCGCCTTTGAAACTCCAGTTCATCAAACTCAAAGACGGGCAATAATTCTACTGCATTAATACCAAGCTCCAGAAGATGTGGTATCTACACTTATAGATGAATGAATGTCAGATACCTAAAGGAATAAAATAAGTTTAAAATTTCTATAAGTAACTAATAGCATATTTGGCCAAGCCTCTCAAAATCCAAAAGCACTTTTTTTTTTTTTTTAAAATAATTTTTTTCAAAGTTGAAGTGTTTGGCCAAGCTTTTAGAAGAAAAAACAAGTGCTTATAAGGAGAAGCAGAAAAAAGTAGTTTTTTCCCCAAAGCGCTTTTTTGTAAAGCACTTTTGAAAAAAGTACATTTAGAACTACTTTTTAAAAGCCTCGCAAAACACTAATTGCTGCTCAAAAGTATTTTTCAAATTAATTAGCCAAACATAAACTGCTTCAAATCAAAAGTACTTTTGAGAAATGCACTTTTGAAAAAAACACTTCTCAAATAAGCTGATTTTTGAAGCTTGGCCAAAACTATAATACATGATGAAAGAATCAAAGATATCCGACATAAGAAAAAGGACCAAAGAACATAACAACAATTTTAACATTGAAACTTTAACTCAGTAGTATAACTTGTGGTACTGCTATAAAGGCAGATAAACCAAACTTAAACAACCAATCAAATGTTTGGTAAAAGTAAACAAACTCGTAGAAATTGAAAGTACCTTTTCAATCACACCAAGGTAGCTTCCCCGTAGATCTGGATCCAAACCACTTGATTCATCAGCAGTAAAAGCACGGACATTCATCTCATATATAACAAGATCTTTCTGCCAAAAGAAAAAGGATATGCATTAAGAGTAAATGTATAGCAGATCTAAAGCATACAGCTCAATCTACCAAAGAAGCAACAACATTACGAAAGGAGAATAAGCTGAAACTCCTCTTACTTGAAATAACAAGAACAAGTGACAGAAAATCTGAGAACTTAATAATGACAGTTGTCATATTAGTCACAGCTCATAAGAGAATTAGCTGAAGATACAAGCAATTTACCTTTTGATTTGCACAAGTCAAGAAAGTTATTCAAGTAATTCTTCTCAACCTACCTCGGGTATATTTGGAAGCTTGTAACTTTCTCCCCAGTCAAAAGGCAAGGTATTGAAATCGTAAGTTCCAAAAAAACTACATATTTTGTTGCTAACATCTCCAAAAGCTCGCCGACCTTCAATTAGTTTCGCGTAAGGATCAATCAAAACAATGCTATTGTCAAATCGATGCCCTTCATGCCAACTTTGAGGACCATCAATGCGATAACCATAGAGGACGTCGCCACGAGGCAACTCCTGCAGATAATGGAGAAAAGAAGATACAATGAGAAAAGGTAACAGAAAGGACAATAATAGCATAAGTCAATACTAACGATTAAAAAAATAGCAGCATAAACTGTGACTAAAATAGAAACCACGGAAAGACCTGCTGATATATCCCCTCAGTACAAGGTTCCTATAGTACAAAAACCTGTGAGACTATTGATTCATCTAAGGTCACTGAGAATATGAAATTGATAGGAAGACATTTGAAAACATGTCAGGTCAAGGTCAAGGTCAAAGCACAGTACCATTCACCCTCCAAATATATGCGAGGCTATTTGACTTTCTAGGACAACATAACAACTATTCAGATTAGATTTGACATTGATTTAATTTGAAATTTAATCTATGAGAATAAAAGAACTACAGGATGTTAGATAGTTATGTGTAAATAGTCCTAGTCACATATGTAGTAGGAGTAGAATGTACATGTAGTAGGAGTAGAATATGTCTTAATCTCATATGTAATAGGAGTATAATATGAATTATATATAGGGCTCATTGTATCATTGTTAAGAAATAGATTTTTCTCCTATGCATTCTCACATGGTATCAAAGCTTCAGTGAGAAAATTATCGATGTGTGTTATTCCAGCGATATCCGGGAAGAAAGATCTCATCGCCAAGCAATTTTCTGACAACTTCGTCTTGTTCTCAAGGTTCATCACTACTACAGTGATACTGTGCATATACCAGTACCGCCATCAGATCTGAAAACCTTGTGCGACCAAACCCCACAAATCCCAGTCCCTTAAGAACCAAAAAGTCTATCACTGTGCGTCTTTCCGGTTGATGACTCAAGATTGATTTGCATTATCTCTTCATCGGTAAGTATTGTGCGAAACCAACACTGTCATCTTGTTTGGAAAAGTCAGGTGACAAAACTCCAGTCAATCGCTCCGGCAAAAAGTCCCTCACGTGCCTCCAGAACTAGGGTTCCGCCGAGCGCGTCTGACACACGCACCGGTGCGTGGAGCACTTTCCAACCAGAAGCTTCAAAAAAGTCTTTAGGATAGTTGTTTCATGTGGTGATTCTGAGTCCCTAGTACAATTTCCTACAAATTCCAAGAAAATTTTCCGCTGAGCTACAGTAACCTTTCCCGCGCGTGTGAGCCATTCCTGCGACTTTTTGACAAAACTTTTTCAGGACAACTTACTCGTCCAGTGATTCAAAGCCTACCCACATAAATTACATCAAATTCTCACAACTTTTATTTTTTTCGGCATGAATAGTAATTTTCCAACGTGAACAGTGAATATCCAAAAAACTTTCTGATTTCTAGTAGTATTTTAGAACCTATTTTATAGTAGGGATTTGGCTTAGTCTCACCATTTTCAAACTTTTCGGACGACTTTTCGGCCATCTTCTGTTTATCAACAACCACCTGGTTTTGTTGTTCAGGGGGAGTCTAGTGGCCTTGTATGATCATCTTGCAGATATTTTCACCAAGTCCCTTACTGGTCCTCATATTAGTTACATATGTAACAAGGTCGGTACATATGATTTGTATGCACCGGCTTAAGGGGGAATGTCAAATAGTTATGCATAAATAGTCTTAGTCACATATGTAGTAGGAGTAGAATGTCCTAGTCTCATATGTAGTAAGAGGAGAATATGTCCTAGTCTCATATGTAGTAGGCGTATAATAACTATTATATATAGGGCACATTGTATCATTGTTAAAAAATATATTTTTCTCCCGTGCATTCTCACACACAGAAAAATAAAATCATACTCAAATTATCATGGCCAAATAATTTGGTGAAAGTTCAGAAGTCTAACCTCAATATGTTTACTTTACATTGAAACTATGGACCCATTAGAATACTAATCAAACAAAGAGATCAATCATTTGACACTGCCCAAAATAGGGAGCAGGTTACCAAGATAGCAACAAGGGAGCAGAAAGTGGACAACCAACATAAAGGACAGCCTGGTGCACTAAGCTTCTGCTATGCGCAGGGTCCGGGGAAGGGCGGACAAAGTGGACAACCAACATGATGTGACTAAACTACGCTATCACAGGCCAGAATGTAATCTTCGATGGTGACTGAGTGAATATGTAATGAAGGTACATAAAACAGTTCAGTTACTACCTTAATGCATATGTGCCATATGTTCACCGTGCGATTCTTCTGTGGGTCCAGCGCTAATTCAATCATTCCATCACTGTCAGGCATTCCAAAGAAGTACATTGACTCAGCATGCTTTAAGCAGATATACATATGAGAAGAGAAAATTTGAGTATGACCCCACTAGGGCATATAGGTTTTGCCTTGGAAGATGCTTGAACGGGTAGTTTCAAACTAGTTCACTATCTTTGTAAGTGTATGATACTTTATCCTAAGTGTAACACGTCATTTGGACATTTACTACACAGTAAATGCATAATGGAATCTCAAGGTGATACGATGTCAACTACTATATAAAAAAATATCACGCTGGCTTCACCAGAAAACACAACAGCACTTCATTAACATGCTTCTAAGTTGAGACTCGTGCAGGAATATCCACTTTGAATTTTAAAGAGAAGGTCCAAAAACATCTTTATTCTGATACACGGAGTCCTACATCTCCAAGATGGAAGTGTTGTACATATTGTTTACAATGTCTATAAGTTGCTTCACACTTGCTGTAATGCCCCACGCCCACCCCTCTTTTGGTATAATTACAAGGGGAAAATAGTAAAAGGAAACATTTATTTTTCTCTAGTAATATACGTAGATGACAGAGTCATTATTCATTCAGCTAAAGAAACATGGTCACTTTCAAATTAAGTATTCAAGTATCTAAAATACTTGGCAATAGGGTCGTGCCAGCAAGAGATGAGACTGTAATTTCACAAATGAAGTATGAACTAGATATTTTAAATTTGATGGTAGGCTAGAAATATGAGTTTTTGGCTACTTTGCACCTATTATTTGCTACACTTTAATTGTGGTTGAGCTAAAATATGGATAATTTATACTCATTATGTGTTTTATGCTGTGTAGGATGTGATTCTGAGCTAAGACGAGTCTTTTGAGCAAAACTAAGTAAAATAGGACTTTGAAGTCTGAGTAGAAATTCAAGGATCAAGCCGGGATCGAGTTCGAACACCGAGGACCGAGCACACATAAGAAAAAATCAAAAAAATAAAATAAGGCTGCCACGTCGCGCTAGCCAAAATGTGGCACCTAGTGGCTATGCAATTTTGCAGCAGAAGGCAAAAAAACTTAAGTTTTTGAAGTTGGCCACTGGCACAAAGTGAGGGATGACGTGAGCTATGAGGTGTGTTAGAATAGTTATGTGAATATATGAAATAAGTCCTAGTCCCTTATGTAATAGGAGTAGGTTATGTGTTATGTATACATATAAATAGGGCTTATCGTAACATAGAATATTAATCAAGAAGATTTTTCTCCCGTACATTCTCATATGGTATCAGAATAATCGTGAGATATTTATCGTTGTGCATAAACTCCAACGACTCCGTGAAGAAATAAAAAAGAAAAAGAAATAGCCTTTTTCCAGCAAAACAGCACTGTCCGCAGGAAAAAGTCCATATTCATCGGTGTTGTGCAAAAACGAACACCGCCACGAGATAGATCAGCTTCCAGCGACCAACCCGTAAAATTTCTCCAGCAGACCCCCTCCCATGCGCTCTCACGTGCCGCCAAGAAAATATTTTCCGGCGAGTCAACGTCGTCACGCGCCGTCGCGTGAGGCTTCTTCCGGCCATTTTTTGTCCGAGCTTCTTCAGGACAGCCTGGTCGCACAGAAATTCGAGCCTACCCATATTTTTCTTTTTATTCCGATCACTTTGAGATTTTCCGACAACTACACCGACTTTCCGGCAGCTACAGTGATTTTTCCAACAAAACTTTATTGGACAGCTTACTGAGAAGGTTATTCCGAGTCTTTTCATTCAAGTTTAAATCAAATTCCGACCACTTTTATATTCTCCGGCGCAACATTATAATGGCATTCGTATCAGAAGCCTTTAACTCACAATCCGTTAGATCCAATTCATTGAATCCAATCCATATGGTTTCTTACCAGATTACATTGAGTTCCTTCAGTACAAAGTACGTAAACAAACATCTTTAGGATTAGCCTTCGTTGTTCCGACAGATAGTAGCGTGACTTGTGTCTTCCAATCTTCAACCTCTGAGTCTTGGGTCATTGATTCAGGTGCATCTGATCATATTTCTGGTAACAAATCTCTTTTCACTAGTATTTCATATTCGCAATCTCTTTCAACAGTCACAATGGTCAATGGTCAATGGTCAATGGTCAAAGGTCAAAGCCATGGCAACTGCAATAGGTCAAGCAAGTCAACTTCCTTCCTTACCTTTAGACTCAGTTCTTTATGTTCCTGGTAGTCCTTTTAATCTCATAGTCGTTAGTCGCTTAGCCAAATCACTTAAATCTGCTGTTTTATTTCTTGATGACCTTGTTTTTATACAGGAACGCAGTACGGGGCGGATCATTGGTACTGGACGTGAATCAGATGGACTTTATTACCTTATCCTTGCAAAATCACATGGACTCGCATCTTGTCTTCCTTCAATAACTTGTCCCATTACTGATTCACCAAATTTATTACATAAACGGTTGGGACATCCCAGTTTGTCAAAACTACAGAAAATGGTACCTGGCTTATCTCACTTGTCCACTCTAGAGTGTGAATCATGTCACCTCGGTAAACATACCCGCTCCCATTTCCAGCAGTGTCTTGATAATCGAGCAGAATCACCTTTTACTTTAGTCCATTCAGATGTTTGGGGTCCTAGTCAGGTCAGTTCTACCTTGGGATTCCACTAATTTGTCAGTTTCATTAATGATTATTCAGGTGCACTTGGATATTTTTGATGAAAAATCGATCTGAGTTGTTTTCTATTTTCCAGACCTTCCACGCTGAAATTCAAAATCAATTTTGGGTTTCTATCCGCACATTTCGTAGTGATAATGCCCTAGAGTATTTGTCTTCCCCATTTCAGCAGTTTATAAACTCTCATGGGATTATTCATCAAACATATTGTCTGTACACATCCTAACAAAATGGGGTAGCTGAAAGAAATAATAGACATCTTATTGAAACTGCTCGTACCCTACTCATACAATCTCATGTTTCGCTGCGTTTTTGGGGGATGCAGTTCTTACATCTTGCTATCTTATTAATCGTATGCCATCTTCAGCTATCCAGAATCAAGTTCCATTCTCTGTTATGTTTCCCCACTTACCTTTGTTCTCTCTTTCACCTCGTGTCTTTGGGAGTACGTGTTTTGTTCATAACCTTACTCCAGGAAAAGATAAGTTAGTTCATCGTGCTCTTAAGTGCATATTGATGGGTTACTCGAGAACGCAAAAGGGATATCTATGTTATTCTCCTGACCTCCAGCGGTTTCTTATGTCTGTTGATGTGACCTCCAGAAGGTGTGAACGGTTGGCCTTGACGAGTATGAGAAGAGGTAGAGGGCAGCCTAAGAAATATTGGGGAGAGGTGATCAGGCAGGACGTGGTACGGCTGCAGATTTCCAAGGACATGGCCCTTGAGGGGAAGTTGTGGAGGTCGAGCATTAGGGTTGTAGGTTAGGAGATAAGAGGCTAGTATGATTGTGTATTGTTTTAGGCTGCTAGTGGCTCCAGTTTTGTCCTTCGTACCTCATTAGGGTTGTAGGTTAGGATGTAGTATGTTAGTGGCTCTTGTTGTGTCCATATTATCCATTTGCATCTGTAGTACTGTGCAATTGTTACTGCTTAAATATTATTACTTTTCTTTCTATTTTTGGTTATTACGTTGCTGGTGTTATCTTTCAAGATTCCTTTGTTTTTACTACACTGTCTTGTTCCTTCTTGTGCCGAAAGTCTATCAGAAATAGCCTTTCTACTCCTCCGGAGTAGGGGCAAGATCTGCGTACACAGTAACCTCCGCAGACCCCACTTGTGGGATTTCACTGGTTGTTGTTATTGTTCCTGTGTCATTCGCACCTGTTACCATCTTACATTGTTGTTACTATTGTTTGCTACTTGGTTGCTTTATCTCCATTGTTCCTTGAGCCGAGAATCTATCGGAAACAACCTTTCTATCTCTATTAGGTAGGTGTAAGGTCTGCGTACACATTACCTCCCTAAACCTCGTTTATGGGATTACACTAGGCTTGTTGTCTTTGTAGTAGTAGTTGTGAACTTGATTTTTTAATTTTTGTTCTCATGATAATTAATATCCAACACTCCCCCTCTCAAGTTGGAGCATATAAATCATATGCGTCAAGTTGTTACAAATGTATTGTCTTTGCCATCTTTTGAGAGCGTTTGCGAAGATGTCTGTTAATTGTTCATTTGAGCTAACTGATTCTGTGACACTTTATCGGAAAGAACTTTTTCTGAAACAAAGTGAAAATCCATTTTAAATGACTAATTCTTTTGAGAAAATGGCTTATTACAACGTAGTCCATTTCTTTACCGTCCACAAACTTCAATTCTCCAAATAATTGTTTTACCCATATGAGATCACACATTGCTACTGTCAGGGATGGATATTCAACTAATACACTAGATCGAATAACAATGTTCTGCTTCTCACTTTAACATGACACAGGATTCCCACCAACAAAAGCAATATCCAAATTTAGATCATCCATCAATTGGTGAACCGACCTAGGCCCATTCTGCATCATCTGATAGTTCATTTGTCTTCATACAACAATCCCTATAAACTTGGTGTTTTCTTTGATATATCTTAAGATTCGTACAATTATCCCAATAACGTATATATTGAGCCCACGAATTGACTTACTATGTCCAGTAGCAGAATTATTTGGTCTAGTAATACTAGATAGTTTAATTTTCCAACTAGCGTTTGGTACCTTTTAGGATCTGAACATGGCTAGCCTAATCCAGTCCCAATATACAAAGACCTGAAGGACCAACATATTTGCAGTCCATCAATACCAATTCTTTTGAGAATATCTACTGCATACTTCCAAACAACAATATTGTCTCGCAACTGCGCGACCTCAATGCATTTAATTTACATTCCCTTCTTGTATCTTTAGAACTACATGCTACGTGCATAACTTATTTTTTTCTACGAAGATATGTTTCGCCCATTTACATTCTGTAAACTGATATGACCTTTTATAACCACACTCATTTCACCCCTCTACCTCATCGCATCTTAACCTTTTAATGATATGAAGTCTTACCTGAGCAACCGCTTGGCATTCTTATTAGTATCTCCCAGTATAATATTTTCCAACAGCACCACTGCTCTTGCCTTATCGTCGACGTCAGTTCCACCTGACTAGGTTAAGATGACATTTCCGAAGTCAGGCTCTTCACTTCTTATGGACATGTCTCCTCCATATCTCTTTTGATGACTTTAAGAAAAGGTATTTGACCACCTTGTTATCTCGTTCTGTTTATAACTTTTATTGTCATTTATCTTCAGCTCACCATGTCATTGTCGCCCTTGTCCATTATCTCTATCCCTATATCAACAAGTACCTTCTCCTACCCATCATATCAGATTATGCTAGAAAGGTCTATTTCACATCCCAGTGGTACTTAAGCTTGCTCCACTAGCGCTCCAAGTCTATTGTTGAATTTCATTCGATGTACGTGATTAATGTTGGTCCAAACTGTTAAATAGTAGGAGTATAGTAAATAACCCTAATCCCATATGTATTAGGAGTAGGATATGTATTATATATATATATATATAGGGCCTATTGTATCATTGTTAAGATATGTGAATAATATATTTTTCCGTGTATTCTCACATGGTATCAGAGCAGCAGTGAGAAAACATCCGGGAAAGAAAACCCAGCCAAAACAGTCGCCGTGCTTCAATTCCGGCGACCTTTTAGGGCATTTTTTTCTGAAAAAAACAATATCCGTCGGTGTTGTGCAAAAACCAACACCACCACGAGGTAGATCAGCTTCCGGCGACCAACCCGTAAAAATTTCTCCGGCAGACCCCCTCCCACGTGCTCTCACGCGCCGCCGGAAAATATCTCTGACGCGTGAGGCTTCTTCCGGCCATTTTTTGGCCGAGCTTCTTCAGGACAGCCTGGTCGCATAGCAATTCCGACCCTACCCGTGCTTTTATTTTTTGATTCCGAGTACTTTGAGTTTTTCCGGCGACTACAATGTTTGTTTTCCGGCAACTAAAGTAATTTGCCGTTCAAAACAGTATCTCCTTCGTCTGTTTCAGGGAGTTTTCAATTGATTCTTTATGTTATTTTCTTCAACGATGTCTTTGGAAGTTGATGCTTTCGGGTCTAAAAACCCGGCCTCTGGCAGTTTCAGTATAATGATCACCTCAGAACCTTTAATGGGAAGTTCAAACTACTTAGCTTGGGCTTCATCTGTCGAGCTGTGGGGTAAAGGTCAAGGTGTTCAAGATCATCTAATCGAGAAGTCTAGCGAAGGAGATGAAAAGGCCAAAACACTTTGGGAGAAGATCGATGCTCAATTATGCAGTATTTTGTGGCGATCTATTGATTCCAAATTGATGCCCTTGTTTCGTCCATTCCAGAAATGTTATTTGGTTTGGGAAAAGGCTCGCATTTTATACACTAATGACATATCTCATTTCTATGATGTGATATCGCGAATGACAAATTTAAAGAAACATGAATTAGATATGTCTACTTACTTCGGACAAGTACAGGCAGTCATGGAGGAATTTGAGCTGTTGATGCCAGTTTCTGCTAGTGTTGAAAAGCAACAAGAGCAGCGACCAAAGATGTTTCTAGTTCTTACTCTTGCTGGACTTCCTAATGATCTTGACTCAGTACGCGATCAGATTTTGGCTAGTCCGACTGTCCACACAGTTGATGAATTGTTCTCTCGATTACTTAGCCTTGCTTTAGCACCAAGTCACCCAGTGTTCTCATCACAGACACTTGACTCATTTTTTCTCACATCCCAGTCAGTGGACAATCAGGCATCTCCAACTATGGAGAATAGACGAGGAGGAGGTCGTTTTGGAAGATCTAGACCCAAGTGCTCTTATTGTCATAAACTTGGACACACTCGTGACGTGTGCTATTCGTTACATGGTCGTCCACCCAAAAATGCTTATGTTGCTCAGACCGAGACTACAGGTAACCAGGGATTTTCTTTATCTCAAGGGAAGTATAATGAGTTCCTTCAGTATCGAGCAAGTAAGCAGACATCTCCACAAGTAGCCTCTGTTGCTCAGACTAATACTTTTGTTGCTGGTAATTCTTTTGCTTGTATTTCCCACTCTAGTACTCTTGGACAATGGGTTGTGGACTCAGCCGCTTCTGATCATATATCTCTGGTAATAAATCACTTTTGTCAAATATTACGTATTCAAAGTCTTTTCCCACTGTTACTTCAGCCAATGGGTCTCAAACTAAAGCAAAAGGAGTTGGACAAGCGAATCCCCTACCCTCTGTCACTTTAGTTCCGTTCTTTATGTCCCTGGTTGTCCTTTTAATCTTGCATTTGTTAGTCGTTTGACTCGTGCCCTCCATTGTGGTATATATTTTATTGATGATTCTTTTATCATGCAGGACTGCAGTACGGGACAGACGATTGGAACAAGACTTGAATCAGAAGGCCTTTACTACCTTAACTCACTCAATTCCTCCAAGGCATGTCTAGTTACAGATCCTCCAGACCTAATTCACAAACGTTTAGGACATCCAAACTTATCCAAGCTTCAGAAGATAGTGCCTAGTTTGTCTAGTTTATCTACATTAGATTATGAGTCGTGTCAGCTCGGAAAACATACCCGAGCCTCCTTTCCTCGTAGTATTGAGAGTCATGCTAGTTCATTCTGATATATGGGGTCCTAGTAGAGTCAGTTCAACCTTAGGATTTTGTTATTTTGTTAGTTTCATTGATGATCATTCAAGATGTACTTGGATTTTCTTAATGAAAGATCGTTCTGAGTTGTTTTCTATATTCCAGAATTTTTGTGCTGAAATTAAAAATCAATTTGGTGTTTCTATTCACACTTTTCGCAGTGATAATGCCTTAGAATATTTATCCTCTCAATTTCAGCAGTTTATGACCTCTCAAGGAATAAAAAATCAGACCTCTTGTCCTTATACCCCTCAGCAAAATGGGGTTGCAGAGAGAAAGAATAGGCACATCATTGAGACTGCTCGCACACTTCTCATTGAATCTCATGTTCCGTTGCGTTTTTGGGGCGATGCAGTTCTCGCAGCTTGTTATTTGGTTAATCGGATGCCTTCATCTCCCATCCAGAATAAGAGTATTCAGTATTGTTTCCCCAGTCACCCTTATACTCTCTTCCCCCTCGTGTTTTTGGGAGCACTTGTTTCGTTCATAACTTAGCCCCTGGGAAAGATAAGTTAGCTCCTCGTGCTCTCAAGTGTGTCTTCCTTGGTTATTCTCGTGTTCAGAAGGGATATCGTTGTTACTCACCTGATATTCGTAAGTACCTTATGTCATCAGATGTCACATTTTTTGAGTCTAAACCTTTTTTTACCTCTTCTGACCACCTTGATATATCTGAGGTCTTACCTATACCGACCTTTAAGCAGTTTACTACAGCTCCTCCTTCACCTTCCGCCACAGAAGTCTTACCCATTCCAACTATTTGGGAGTCTAGTGTGGTTGCTCCTAGATCCCCAGCCACAGGAACACCACTCTTGACTTATCATCGTCGTCCGCACCCAGCTGGGCAGCTGATTCACGTCATGTAACTGACCCTGCTCCTACTGCGGACTTGTCTCTTCCTAGTACACCGATTGCACTTCGGAAAGGTATACGGACCACACTTAATCCTAATCCCCATTATGTCGGTTTAAGTTATCATCGTCTGTCATCACCCTATTATGTTTTTATATCTTCTTTGTCCTCTGTTTCCATCTCTAAGTCTACAGGTGAAGCATTGTCTCATCCAAGATGGCGACAGGCTATGACTGACGAGATATATGCTTTACATATGAGTGGTACTTGGGAGCTCGTTCCTCTTCCTTCAGGTAAATCTACTGTAGGTAAATCTACTGTTGGTTGTCGCTGGGTGTATGCAGTCAAGGTTGGTCTGGATGGCAAGATTGATCGACTTAAGGCCCGTCTTATTGCCAAGGGATATACTCAGATATTTGGGCTCGATTACAGTGATACCTTCTCTCCCGTGGCTAAGGTAGCATCAGTCCGCCTTTTTCTATCCATGGTTGTTGTTCGCCATTGGCCTCTCTATCAGCTGGAAATTAAGAATGTTTTTTTTACACGGTGACCATGAGGATGAAGTTTGTTGCTCAGGGGGAGTCTCGTGGCCTTGTATGTCGTCTGCGCCGGTCACTTTATGGTCTAAAGCAGTCTCCTCGAGCCTAGTTTGGTAAGTTCAACACAGTTATCCAAGAGTTTGGCATGACTCGGAGGGAAGTTGATCACTCTGTATTTTATCGGCATTCTGCTTCGAGTCTCTGTATTTATCTGGTGGTCTATGTTGATGATATTGTTATTACCGGCAATGGTCATGATGGTATTACTAAATTGAAGCAACATCCCTCTCAACACTTTCAGACTAAGGATCTGGGCAAACTAAAGTATTTTCTGGGTATTGAGGTCGCTCAGTCTAGCTCAGGTATTGTAATATCACAACGGAAGTATGCCTTAGACATTCTTGAGGAGACATGAATGACAGGTTGTAGATCGATTGACACTCCGATGGATCCGAATTCTAAACTTCTGCCAGAACCGGGGGAGCCGCTTAGCGATCCTGCAAGATATAGGCGGCTGGTTGGTAAATTAAATTATCTCACAGTGACTAGACCTGACATTTCCTCTCCCGTGAGTGTTGTAAGTCAGTTTATGGATTCTCTCTGTGATAGTCATTGGGATGCAGTTGTCCGCATTCTTCGGTATATAAAATCGGCTCCAAACAAAGGGTTATTGTTTGAGGATCGAGGCCATGAGCAGATCGTTGGATACTCAGATGTTGATTGAGCAAGAGCATCTTCTGACAGGATATTGTGTTTTCGTAGGAGGCAATTTGGTGTCTTGGAAGAGCAAGAAACAAAATGTAGTTGCTCGATCTAGTGCAGAAGCAGAATATCGAGCAATGGCTATGGCAACATGTGAGCTAATTTGGATCAAACAATTGCTCAAGGAGTTAAAATTTGGAGACATCAGCCAGATGGAATTCATCAGAGAAAAGATATAAGAGATATTGCTACAAAATTTGTGAAGCCGAATGATCAGCTTGCTGATATTTTCACCAAGTGTCTCACTGGTCCTCGTATTAATTATATATGTAACAAGCTCAGTACATATGATTTATATGCACCAGCTTGAGGGGGAGTGTTAAATAGTAGGAGTATAGTAAATAACCCTAATCCCATATGTATTTGGAGTAGGACATGGGCCTATTGTATCATTGTTAAGATATGTGAATAATATATTTTTCCGTGTATTCTCACACAAACTATTGTAGGTTTAAGGAAAATCTAGTCCAAATATATAAGCATATATTTGGCCTTGACTATGATTGTACTTTCTCTTGTATGCGCAATTATCATTCGGCATCTCTTGTATGCGCAATCATTGACTATGGTTGTCATCGTTATTCGCATGTTCATCACTTGAATAGGATGAGGTCAATGTTATCGGATGTCCAGGATCCTGTCTGCCGATTACGCCGACCACAACATATCCTGATACAAAAGTAAGTTTAGTACCAGCATCCAAGAGTTTGGCATGACTCCAATGAAGCAAACCATTTCATCTTCTCTCAGTGTTCCTCAAAAAATCTTTTTATTTGCTTTGGTGATTTCCATCAATAACAAAATTATCAGTGACAGCGATAGAAAGACACTGATAACTCGAGATATCCCTTTCAAAATTTTCAGGCTAAGGAACTAGATAGATTAGGATACATCTTGGCACTGAGGTGGCCAAATGAATATCATGCATTGTTACTTCACAATGGAAGTAGGCACTCCACACCCTTGAGAAGACAAGAATGAAAAGCTAGAGTTCTATTTATACTCCAGGGACCAGAATGACAAGCGTCTATTACAAGCCTCTTAGCAATCCCAACAGACATAGACAATTCGTAACCTTACCAAAAAATAGAAAAACGGTGGTAAATTAAAGAATTAACCCAAATAGCCGCCCACCCAGTAACTTAAACTAAAAATAGCCGGTGGAGGTATAATATATGCATAATTTATGTATTGTATGTATATAACTGTGTATAAATAATGTACAATTTATGTATTTGGCTAGACAAAGTAAACAATTAATATGGTCGGCTATTTGTGTAAAGATATGACTCAATCTGATATTTTCTTTTTGGGAAAGCATCAAACCTTTCTTTACATTCTTTGTGTGACACTGGGACGTAATGACCATACCTTTCATTAAACAAATTTCTCTGAGATACAAAGATAGAGGACAGAAGAAAATCATCATTTACATAAACGCAGAATGGGCAGGATCACCATCCAATAAATGTTCCACCTTTGAATATCATTATGTTTTCTTGGAGGCAATCTTATATCTTGGAAGAGCAAGAGGGAAAAGGTAATTGCATGATTAGAATATGTTGAACATCAATTCATGATGGTACAAACACCCCAACTCTAATGGATCTAAAAGCTACTCAGATAATTAAAGTTTGGAGAGGTAAGTCAAATAAAACTCTTTTATTTAATAAACTGCTTTTCATATTATACCACAGTTTATATACCAAGAAAAAATCAAACACGTACAGATTCCAGTCACTTCATCAGAGAAATGAAGCTCTGGGAAGATACAGTTACTAGATATGTGAAGTCAAAGAATCAACTTGAAGATATATTTAGCGGGTCCTTTCCAACCTACAAAGCAGTTACATAGCATACTACTGTGTAAGCATCCATTTGACGGGAGTGTTAGATTAATTGTTATATTAGATTAGAGTTTGAGGATACTCGAATATATAAATATGTATTGGTGTCTCAAATCAGATGAATGAACAGTATATACTATACAAAGTATTTACAAATGAGCCCAGACCTAAAATAGTTGTCTTCGTGCATTTCTCCAAGCTTCTTTTATTCGTTTGTTTTTCCCACATTCTCATCCCAAATGTAGTCATAATTACTAGTTGCAAAAGTGCAAATGACACAGTTGGCTCGAGCTAACTCAGCATTCTCCAAACACACCTCAAAATCATTTCAAGCACCATAAAGAACACTTCTGATATGGAACTTACACGGATAAAAATGCATTAAATTAATAATTTGCAATGTGGACAAAATACAAGACTATGAATAACTAGGCAAACAAGTTGCTTGATAGACAACGAAGACAGTAGAACATATTACACCTAAACAAAATTTACTAGGCAGGAATACCGATCGAAGAACTAAACAGCTAGAATATGCAACTAAGACTAGAATTGAATTATCGAAGACAACAAAATACACAATCCAAAAGCATGATTTCAGCCTAACCTCTTCGGAAGAATTACACAAAGTGTAACTGCAGAAGCATGCTGAGAAAAAATTGCAAAATTTATTCCACTTTCAATTTCTGATACTCCAAGTGGATGAGCAAGACCAGGGGTAACTTCAAATGAAGGGAAAGTCTCCAGCATTTGAGGAGCTTCTTCCTAAAATCATGAGCACATTAAAGAAATCAAATCATTAGTTTTCCAAAGAACAGTAGCAATAGTTGTTCGCTTTCAAGAACAAAGGTCAGTCAAAACACAAAACAAACAAAAGAAAGCAAAATTAGCAGTCGTTTGGTTTACAAAATTAGGATAAGTTAGGATTATCTAATCTGTATCGTATAAGAAGATCATATGTGAGATAAGAAACTCCAGAGCAATTGGCTCCATCAATTCCTATATCACTCTAGTAATGTCACCAGAAAAAGTGAACAACACAAAAAAGATAATTTTCACAATATGTCTAGGTAGAACTGTGATTTCAGGTAGTACCTAGTACTGGTCAAATGCCGTAAAGCGTACTATTTCTGACAATGGATATCTTCTGATTTAGTCTGATTTAGAATATGGCATGTTAAAGTAGGTGCTCGTACCACTTTCTGAAACAAAGCACTAGCATAGATCTCGGTGACCCAACTAAATCATTAAACATGTCCTCCTAGTTTGCGCATGATGAAAGAAAACGGTGAAGACTGTTATTCAGCATATCAGATTCCCAAATAGAAAAATCTCAAGGCATTGTACAGCACCCAGAAAACCATGTAATAAGAAGGATTTGCCTACACACTGTTAGTTCACTGGAAAAGAGAAGTGCATGAAAATCAAATCTGTTGACTTCACAGATGGTTAGAAGGGAAGCTGTAGGAATCAAACCTCATATGTTACATCAATACCACATACATTGATCTTTTTTGATGAACTCCTCCTTTTCCTTTTAAACAGCAAGTGTTAATTTTCTTTTACTTCAATTTTAGGAATACATTTTCTCATAACTTTCTTTGCAAACAAACGGAATCTATTTCATGCTTAGCAAGTGTTAATATCTTTTACTTCAAATTTCTAGGATTATATTTTCTCATAACTTTCCTTGCAATCAAATAGTGAAAAATGTGCATTTCATGCTTAGAATTACAACTTCAGAAGCTTACACAGGATATTTTATGCTCAGCAAGTAAAGAATTTTAAAAAGTTTCTTACGCCTTAAACAAACTTTAATACCAATTCATATTTCATCTCATGAACATTCCTAGTGTATATCCGCTATTAAGAGGCCATATTGGATAGCCCAATGTACAGAAATCTCATTTCCACGTCTACACAGGAACCAAGATCAATTTAAAAGATCTAAAACTTGATAGGTGATAAATTGGAGAACCACCATTAGATCTTTCAACATTATTCATTAAACAAATGACATCTTTAATTCCCAACAGCAAAGACATGCGTAAATAAGCACATAAAAGTATTAGTCTAATAGCAAAGAAGGAATTCAAATTCTCCAAGCAACAATGTACACACATACACATATGAAGAGAGAAATGCAAGTACCTCAACCACACGCTGCTCTTCAGCACGACGAGCATAGACCTTAGCAGGTCTAATCTTGTGATGCTCCCTTGTCTAACAAAAGCCAAGAGACACTATGTCACTGACTTTTCAACAATCACCTTTGTCTTTTCCAAAAAATTAAAAAAATTTAAACTTGTGACACCACAATCTTAAATATAACAATAAGAAAGGGTATCCTACCTTACTGAAACTATTCTGCCCGAACAAATCAGCGGGAGGTCTTTTACTCGAGTTCAATCTGCCACCAAAAGGGCAAAAAAAGAGTGAATTTATCTACTACTGCACGGTAATAATTGCAACAACTGGAAAATCTCAGAAAAAACAACTACCCTATGATGGAGGACGCACGATATGGAGCAATAAAAAAGCGGTTGAAATTACTGGATGAAAGCTGAGGAGCAGGAAGTATCGCCACCACGGGCGATGCCGTCATCTTTATTTTCCAGAAAGAACTAAATTGTGAAATTAAGGAGACTGAAAGTGTGAAGATTGGATTGCGTGATTCGTCGGATTTTTTGTTGGATATTCGAGAGCGGCATGGTTGGAAGGAAACGGGGAGAGAGTCATTTTTGGTCTGCCACGTGAAAAGGTTGTACGTGAACGGCCCGCATCTCCCTCTTCATAAATATCTCACGTGGGCCGCTGTGGCGCGAGAGCGCGGGTACGCTGCACTAACTTTGATTCTCACCAAAACAATAATTTAACGGCATCAAATTTATTATTATCATTATACTATTCACTAAGATTTACCTCTATCATCAACAAATATTTAAAATTATGTCTTGATTTATTAAGTAATTCAAAATTTTCAAATTCTTTTTATTTAAATCACTTGTTATTCTTCTTGCTTCACTATTTCATAAATTACTATTAATGTGAATGTTAAATTTACTAAACTATACAAATTATTCATGAATATTTTTTATTACCAATGCACCCACTTCTCTTCTTGTAATAATAGGTTTGGAATTGGTTTAAAATTTTATTTATTTTTCAACAATATACACATCATAGAATTCAATGGTCTATTTATTGTGTATTATATGCAGTTGATCATTATGTATATACATGTATATTCAAATATATTTTGTCAATGTCTGGTTATTATCGAATTCGATCGACTAACTTAAGAGTGCATAATGTGTAGGTATTTGATTAAACCAATGTTGAATTTGGCAAATGTAAAGTCTCACAGGAACTTTAACTTCAACCACTAATACTTGCAAAGTCTCCAAATATTTGGTGCAACAAATTCATTAAAATTGTGATGTTGTAAATACTTTTAGACTTTAAACAAGCTACCTAATTAGATTCTTCAATTTTATTGTACTTTATTTATTAACGATTTTGTCATTTAATATTTTTTCTCTTGTTTTTTTCTCCAATTCAAAAGGCAGGTAATGTCAATTATTTTAAAAATAGTGGATCATTGATCAGTGATTTAATTAAAATAATTTAGGAGATTCTAGGTCACCTGACGGATTAAGGGATAATTTTTAAAAGTTTACTAATTATAGGAGTAAATTTGGTCGGATAGTATCACGATAAGGATAAATTTGGCCGAATAGTATAACGGAGGTTAAATATAAATAATATCTAAAAGTAGAAGAGTATATTTGGCACTTCTCCTAAAAAACTATAGCTGGAGTTTCCCTCTCCTCTCATATCCATCTTCATCTTTTCTAGAATTAGTGAATTTGAGGTTTGATCACTAACAAATATGTCAATTGTATTTAATTAGTTGAAGGACCAGGTGAACGACTTGGTCCTATTGGTTGGTTCTTGCAGAACGTTAGTACATAATCCTAACAGTGGTAGAATTCATTTTTGTGAAATATTTTTTATTTCTGGTTTTATGACCAAGCAGTCGTCCAAGTAATAGGGAATTTTGGAGGATCTTTATTGTCAACCTGGACACCAAGTTTATAAAGAAGTAGAGTTATAATTGGAGTTTATTTTGAGGAAAGAATACTTCCTTTATTCTTTAGCGTTAGGAGATCTTTTATGGTTTCCTCCTTTATTTCTAACCCTTGTTGCTAGCATGTATCTAAAAATACTTTGAAATTGTCTTTTTTGCAGACTTGAGCATCTACATTAAGAGAGCACGAAGCAAGAAGAAGATTGTGAAAGCAAGAAGAAAATCGTGAAAGCAAGAAAAAAGATCAAACTGAAGAATCAAGCCTTGATATCGAAGATTCTTTCAGTTCTTTATTTTGTTTAGATCTTGTAATAGGTGTTTCAAAATTGTAACCTTATTTTCTTATTATAAGCACTTTTGAGGTATTTTTCTCTATGAGAAAATTCAAATCTTAGGCTAGAGGTAGCTTGAGCATTTTGTTATAATCATAAAGATTGTAGGCAGTTAAGTGGCTAGGATTTAGTCTCTTAGGTTATAAGAATTTGTAACCTGAAACTGCTCATTGTTTAGTGAAGCTTTGTTGAGAGAAATCCCGGAGATAGGTCAATGGGCGAAGCCACATGCTCATAAGGATGGTCACTTGACCATCCTTTTTCAAAAATTTACACTATGTATATTTATATAATATTACGTTTTACAAGTATATAACACATATTGAACACTCTTTGTCGAAAAAAATTTCACTTCTTTCAAATTTGAACACCCTTGGAGAAACTCTTAGCTTCTCCACCGGATGGATCGTGGTTTTTACTCCATTGAACAAGGAGATTTTCTATATAAAAAACCTCCTATGTTATTTAATTCCGCACTTTACTGTTTCAGTTGTTTAACAAATGAGCAAATGTACGAACCGGGTTCTTATATAGGTTCTAGTAGTGTGCCAAAACTAGCAATTATTGTTAAAATGGGTTCTCTGAATCTACGCTAACACCTTTGAGAGATCATAAAAATGAGTGTACCGCCAGAAATAAATGAGGGACAATCCACCACTCGTCCACTATTGTTTAATGGTAAACACTATAGTTGGTTGAAAAATCGCATGAAGATTTTCTTGCAAGCGGAAGACTAAAAACTATGAGGAATTATTACTATGGACACCTGATTCCTTGCAAGAAAAGTAGGAACAGACAAAAGGTTCCAAAGGTTAAGAGGAAATTCACTGCTAAGGATTACAAGATCTTGGAGAAGAATGCTAAGACTATTAAGATACTGACTTGTGGACTTGGTCTAGATAAATATAACAGAATTTCTGCATGTTCCTTAGCAAAAGAAATCTAGGATGCCTTGCAAATCGCTCATGAAGGTACTACAAGTAAAAGGTCTAGGATTGAAATCCTTTTGAGACAATATGAATTATTTTCTGTGGATGATAGGAATATGATCATATCCAACCATGCATTATAAAAGGGATTAAGTGGTCATTGCAAATATAATCCGGTCTAAAAGTCTAATGTCGAATTCCATAAAGAACTAATGTTTAACTATAAATGTTTACTATCACTAAGAAGACAAGCTCAAACAATTCCTAAGTTATAAATATTAAGATTCTTATGTCTAACTAAGTAATTAATAACTTAAAGTAGTAAATTAGCAACTAGAGATACTAAGGGTTAGAGAGAAGATTAAGGAGGCCTAGAGTTATAATTTTCCTAATTGTCAGAATCCTCCTTGCTACGTCTCCTATAATATCGCCTAAATATTCTTTACCAATCATGAGTACTTCGGGAATCGTAATTCTCTTCCGAGCAACTACCATAAGTTGCTAGACGTATTCTCCTGAACTACGCTAGTTGTCACTAGTTCACAACTCACTAAGATCACATTAATATTTCGTTATTCATAATCCCACCTTTAAACCTTTCATATTAATTCCTCACATATGTTAGGAGTGATTTGTTCAACAACTACCTAAATGTGTACCCTTTTCCAAGCAATACACATTAAATAGGCACAGACAATTGATGGTCATTCAATCAACAACAATAAACACGTAATTGAACAAGTAGATAAATCGAACGGTTTCAATTATAAAAAACATAACAAGAATTTATCCTACAAAAGGTTCCATCAAAATTCTAGATAACAAATTAGCTATTCATAATAGTATGTAAAGCTACAGTACTAAAAATCATAACCAATAATGGAGAATTGAAAGAAGAAAGTGAAAAACTCGTAGAAGAATCATTCACCTTGCTCCTAGTGTGGTCTTGCCTTCTTAGGCCGAAACCCCTCTCAAAAACGTCCAAACACCATCTTAGACATGTTTAGGGAGTATTTATAGGCAAGGGTAGAAGTCTCCAAGTCCAAAATTGAGTAGAAAATAATTTATTCGCGGACAGGGGGACCATGACTTAAGTCAGGCGAGGCCTGGTCTGTAGCACGCCATAAGCCAGGCGAGGCCTGGTGTAAGGCCAGGTTGAGCTCGCCTTAGGCCAGGCAGGGCGAGGTACCTTTGCCTTTCTCCGAGTTTCTCCTTTTCGTGCTCTTTTCTTGTGTCTTCAATATCTTTTTGTGCAACTTATATTACTTTATGCATATCAATAATTCTACACATAAAAATAACTCAATTAAGCCCAAATGTCGCACAATTAATCGTTAAAATACCAAAATGTAAGGTATCTTTGAGCACTTCATAACTTAACACAATCGAATCATACTCCACCTATGACTATGGTTGATAGCAACAATTAAACTCTAGCATATGCATTCAACACACACTTTCGTTCAACTTATCACATATTTCAAAAATATTCACAATAAAGACAATATGCTCACAACATTCTTAGCCTCAAAAATCAATTCAAAGTCACAATGCACTCATAGCTTGAATACTCAACATCGAAGAGAAGTCTAATAACGTAACTTATCCGTCGTGAAACCATGTACCCCTACAAAAACATCAAGGAGAGTAAGTAGAATCCACACATTCGAATCTCATGATCAAATATATTTTAAGGACCCACGTATATCAAATAAATCGCCCACTCTCACAAAGAAGTCACATGCCTGCAAAAGGCACCATATGCTTGCCTTTTATGTAAATCTCTACTAATGTAGGCCCGCTCGATCTAAAATCAATTAGGACTTTTTTATGGTTGTAATGTGGGCGAGTAGGATAAATTTAGGAATAGTGACTAACACTACTAAGCATTTTAACACATCATAAAATTCTTTAAGCACATATTTCTTCAATCCCAACTTCACATTTATAAACAACATTGCCCCAAGGATATTCCCTTTTTTATTAAGCATTACTTTACTTCATAGCCACTGGCAAGACAAGATGTCAATTTATTTCTCTACATATTTTTTTCTTTATTTTTCTTCTCTTATTTTTTTTTTTCACAACACTGTTCTCTTCTTCTAAATAACCACTAGTGGTGTATTCCTTTATAAGATAAGTGAACATTTTTTTCTTTTATTGGTTTCACTCAAAAGTCACCGAAGTTCCTGTTAATACCCAATTTTTCTCTCATATTTTTAAATGCATATATACTTTAAAAATAGCATATTTGCATCATCATTTAGTTTACAGACCTATACAAGCATCTCCTATAATTTTCCACAATTTTTAGAGCTTCAAATCAATTTTCTTGCATTTTAATTATATAAATATTTATTAATTTTCCTTTTAAATTATTTTTGTGATGAAGTTACTTAAATTATTATTTTACACCTATAATATATTTTTCAAATATTTTATTTCATTTTCATACAATTATTTTTAAGCTATTTATCTAATTTTATAATAATAGCCTATATATAATATAACTGATGTTATCTGTACTACTGGTGTCAAAATAGCATCCTATATTTTGTAATGCTAAATTATTATTTTTAATAATTTTAGTGCATAAATAATATTTTTATTTATTTATTAAGCATTTTTATAAATTATTTTGATAAATATTGGGTATTTAAACAACAAGCCCAATTTTAAACCAATTTTCGGACCAGAATCAGCCCAACACCTTAGCCCAGAACCCCAGCCCAAATCCAAAAGACCCATGTCTAATACCCAACCAGTAACCCGTTTTACGCGACCCACCCAGCTCCCATTTCTCATCTTGACCGTAGATCTTAAGAGATCAACAACCTCTAATGAACTAACACCTTTTAATTTAACCCCAACCCAGAAACCCTAACCCCATTTCCTAAAGACCGCCGCCCCTATTCTCTTTGTCACTCCTCTATTCTTCACTAAACTCTGGCCGCCTCCCCTAAATCCCTCTCCTAATCCCATTGATAATGGCATTCAATTACCATTCTCTTGTCATATTTGGATCCTTTTGGTACTGGTTGTCCGTTTGTGGTGTTACATAGGTGCTTTCTTAAACATGGCAAGCAATATCTTCCGAAATCGAACCAAAGTGGTTCGAATCTTCGATTTTGAGCACTATTTCGTCTATATACGTTTAATACTATACTTGTGAGTTCGATTTTGTTTGGATTTTGCTGATTTACACTTTCCCTAAAAAACTAGGGTTTACAGATTTCTCTCTTAAATTGATTACAAATCAATTTACATGTTTCTTTTCCTTGTTTGTTGCTTAAATTATTCTGTTTCCTTATATGTTTGCTCGATTTTGACTGCTACATAAACCCCTCCCCCATTCCCTTTTGGAAAGACTTTGAATCACTAAATTTCCACTAAAAAGCTAAATATATTCACTCTGTTGTTCGTTTATTCTCTTGTTCTACTTTGGCTCTTGACCGACTGAAAGCCAAGGCCACCGAAATTCCTATTTTTTCGACCTTCCTTAGGTGTGAGCACTGCCCTGGGTTCCTTGAAGCCCTTGGAACTTGACGCATCTAAGGTCCTGGGTTATATAACCTTGTTGACGTTCAACGTGATTCTATTCTTTTCTTGTTTGTCTACTTGTCAATTAGTAACTGATGAGTTCATTAGCCTTTGCAATGTTCATTCTCTTATGTTCCTGATTAGCATATTCATGCCTCTGAAATTGCATAATCTAATGTGTTTCTAGACTATCTCTATGTGTAACTCTACTTATAATATGAACCTATCTAGCATTGCTCATGCCTAATCTACCAGTTTTGAGATGTGTTAGGTTTAACTTGAACAATTTAGATTGTTTGAAGTTCGTTTAGCTTGATGTATTGATACTTTGAGTATTACATTGGCTATATGGCCTCATTTTGTTTCCTGCCTTGTCCAAGATTACTATAATAATTGATTTGTATCTATAATATGTCCTAATCTATGTTAAGACCCTCATTCTGGCTATGACTTGCTCCTATGATCATTTTATCACTTAGTATGTCCTTACCCTTCCCAATTCTGTACTCCCTAGAAATTAGTTAGAACCTTTTAAAATAGTTTTTTAACTTGTGTTTCCCTATAACATTTGATTTTATTCTGCCTTATTAGGTATGAGTTGCAATGTTTAACCCTTGGTGTTTAGCATGATTTGACCCTTAGGCTTGAACCTGTTAAGTTAATGCTCTATTATTTGTCTTATTGGGCATAATTCCTTTCCCTATTAGTTTTGTAATCCCAGAAGCCATAATCCCCTTTACTTTCTTACAAATGTTCTTTGCCTCAATGTGCTAAGGGTGGACTAATGATATGTAACGACCCGACCGGTCGTTTTGCGTTATCAGACCCTGTTCCCCTAAATAAAACTGTCCATAGCGGCTTATTGTGATTTATGACATGCGGGGACGGGTAGTTCGGGATTCAGAAGTGTTTAGAGCGATATAGGAACACTTGGTTCCTTAAGGTTGGCCTTCAAAGCCAAGTTTGACTTCGGTCAACATTCCTTAAGGTTGGCCTTTAAGGCCAAGTTTGACTTCAGTCAACATTTTGAGTAAACGACCTCGGAATCGAGTTTCGACGATTTCGGTAGCTTCGTATGATAATTTCGAACTTGGTCATATGTTCGGAATGGGTTTTGGATTATCCGGGAGCGTTTCGGCGCCCAATAGCAAAATAAGAGTTTCCTTAAGTTCATATTGTGGTTTGGGGACGTGTTTTTGTGTTATCGAGGTCCAAATGGAATTTTGAGATCGGGAATAGTTCCGTTATGTCATTCATGACTTTCTTGCAAAATTTGGTGTCATTCAAGTAGTATAGGTCGATTCGGCGCATTGTTAGCAAATTCACGAACTTGAAGTTCTTAAGTTTAATCTTTAGGGGTTTTGAGGTGTGATTTTGAGTTTTAATGTTGTTTTGAATGTTCCAAAGACTCGAACGAGTCCGTATATTGATTTGGGACTTGTTGGTATACTTGGACGGGGGCTCGGGTGGGCCTAGGTGCCTCTTGGGCACCATACGAGGCTAAAAACCAGCTGAAGCAATTGCTGGTGCACCTGTTCTGGTGTGACCGCATGTGCGGTTGCCCAGTCGCAGGTGCAGGATCGAAGCTGCGGTCCCAGCCTCGCAGGTGCGACCTCCAGATGGGTTGCCCTCTTCTCGCAGGTGCGGTCCCTTTCCCGTAGGTGCGGAGCCGTTGGTGCGAACTCAGTTCCGCAGGTGCGAGCCCAGGCCCCTTGTCCCAGTTCCGCAGGTACGAGCCTTTACTCGCAGGTGCAAGACAGCAGGTGCGGTCCTTGAGCCGCAGGTGCGGAACCACAGAAGGCAGTGAGTTCTTTAAAACACGGGAATTTTTCATTTTTCTCCATTTCTTCCCACCGTTAGAGACCTTGAGAGCTTGGAAAAGAGCCTCCACGACCTAGCTACTGAAAGGTAAGTGAATTCTACCCTAATGTTAGTTTAATGCATGAATTCCTAGTCAAACTAACTACCTAATTAGTGAAAATCAAGGATTTGGGTAGTAACCTAGGGCTTTATGAAAAATTAGAGAATTACCCATTAATTAGACATGAAATCATACAAAAACCACATATTAACGATCCTTAGGTTATGGGTAAGTGATTCCTTCAAAAATTTCCGAAATCCGAGCATGCGGGCCCGGGGACGAATTTTGGGATTTCTTCAAGTAGGATGAAATGACTAAGTAAATAGGAGAATTCCATGCTTTTGAGTATAATTTGATGTATTTATGTAACGTTGATTAGTTTCAAGTCCTTGGGAGACGAGTTCGGAGTTTCGGGCGCATTCTTGACCCGGGGAGTAGGTTCAATGCGAGGTGAGTCTCCTTTCTAACCTTGTAAGAGGGAATTGTCCTCCTAGGTGATTTAAATGACCATGTGCTAATGTTTGTGGGGGCTACGTACGTACGAAGTGACGAGAGTCCGTATGTAGCGGCTATTATTGTTATGTCCGGGTAGTTAGACCTACACCATGCCTTGTGTTTTTCCTTGAAATGAACTATATGCTTTATGAATCTATGTCATATGCGGTTTTGTTTCCCTGAGATCATGGAATTTGATAATTTAAAGGAATTGTTCACTGAAAAATAAATTTATGAAGAAGATTGTGTGTGCATGCGACCGCTTTGCAATTTACATTCCGCGAGCGGAGTGTTATTTCCCCTACTCTCATGGGGAGCGGGCCGTACGCCACGGCGAGATTGAAAGATACATTATAGATGGTTAATATTGTGTGTGCATGTGACCGCTTCACAATTTACATTCCGTGAGCGGAGTGTTATTTTCCCCACTCTAATGGGAGCAGGCCGTACGCCACGGCGAGATTGAAAGATGTAATTATGGTTCGGGCCGTTCGACCCTCGGCAGTGCACATATATGATTATTATGATGGCTCAGGTCGGTTGTCCTTATTCCATATGCGCATGTTAAATTGTTAATGATTTCATGGATATTGAAGTGACGAGATATTTGGGGGAAAATGAAGTAGGAATTGTTTATTTTACTTCCAGTATTTATTTGAATTACAGTTATCTTTAATGTTTACTATTTTATTTATCCTCTTATGCCTATTACTGACATCATATCTTGATAAATTATTTTATTGGACCTTACTGAGTGTCAAGTCGACCTCTCGTCACTACTTCTTCGAGGTTAGATTGGATACTCACTGGGTACATATTTATTTATGTACTCATGCTACGCTTTTGTACTTAATTGTACATGTTCTGAGGCTGGTGCATCTGGTTATCATACCGGAGCTCGATTCTGAGTATAGATTGGGCCTGACTTCACGGGTCTGTACATATATATTGGCTCACGCCTCTTTATGACTGCTTTTTGTTAAATTGGCTAATTATCTTTTTCAATTAATGTTT